>CM053787.1:362096135-362146135 GCA_028749045.1 Cupressus sempervirens | reverse complement strand
ATTAAAGTTCTAATTTTAGTATATTTATATTTATTTAATTTAATAATTATTATTTAAGAGTTTTATTTTAATAATAAACTCTAAATAATATTATTAGTTGAGTAATAAAATATTATTTGATTAAAAAGAAAAAAAATGTGAATATTTGATTAATTAAAACTAATTAAATTTATGCTTTAAATAAAAACTCTAAATTTAGAAGTCTAAAATTAAAAGTCTAAATTTGGAAGTCTAAAATTAGAGATCTAAATTTAGAAAATTGGTTAAAGAAAGATTAGAACATGATGTTATTTAATTAATTAGAAATTAATTAAATATGTACTTAGATTAAAATATTTATTTCAAAAGTCTAATTTAAGAAGTTGGATAAAAATAAAAATAAAATATTAAAAGATTAAAGATTTAATATTGTTTTATAATGATTATTTAATTAATAATTATTAATTTAGAGTTGCATTTAAATAATGAGGTTTAATTATTCTTAGTAATTTAAATAATAGACTATGCTTCAAATAGTGCTTACACTAATTAATAAGTGGAAGAAAAATAATATAAAAGAATATTTTAATTTAAAAAAAATTTAAATGTGCATGAAAGAATTAAATTTAAAAGGTTTGATTAAAGTTCTAATTTAGGTGTATTTATATTTATTTAATTTAATAATAATGTATTTAAGCATTTTATTTTTAATAAACTCTAAATAATATTATTTATTAAATTAATAAATATTATATTAAAACGTCGCATGGTTTAATAAGGGAGAGAAAGCTTTAATTTAATAAATTTTATTTTAATTAAATTGTATAAAGTGTATGCATGAAAATTAATATATAGTAAGTAAAGACAAAGGGTTTTCGATTATTGCATGATCAAAGCCTTGATTTAGGGGAAAAACTCTTTATTAAGAAAATTAGAGCTTATTTATAGATATACAGGTTTGGAGGAGCCAATTTTTGAAAAGAGAGTTTTCAAAGGAAAAGGAAGATTCTTACGTGTTTGTGCATTCATTTTTTAGCATCAGGTCCAGGTAGGATCTTGTGGGTTTGTGCAGTAGTTGCTCGTTTTTCAAATTCTTGTCTTCTTCATGTCTGTTGTGTTTTTGTTTTCAAAAATTCTCTAGGTTGAAACTCTTGTTTGAGAAAATTGATTTCCATTATAGAATTGTTTGTGATTTAATCTAAAAACTTTTAGTAAATGTTGAACTTTAGGGTTTTAGCAAAAAGAGGGGTAAAAATTTATTAAGACAGAAAGGAATACAACAAGGAGAGCTCAACAAGGAGCTCGATCCTGAGCAACAAGATCATCAAATTCTTGCACCATCTCAAAGGATAGTTGCCTCCTATCCCTAATATTCCAACCCGGATCATGACTAGATGCCCATTTGGCAAGCTCTTGCGAAGAAAGCATGTTCACCACTACTTGGGAATCAGACTCACAGATAATCTTACTCCATCCCTGCAAGCAACACTGTTCCACAGCATATAAAATAGCCTGAGCTTCCATGAGATTGTTAGTATAATCACCCTTATGAACTGAGAAGAAAAATTTAACATCCCCAGAACTACAACGAGCCACTCCGCCAATACCAGCCAGACCAGGATTCCCATGGGAAGAACCATCAGTGTTAATTTTTAGAACTCCACAGGGAGGAGGAGTCCAATGCCCATCCCGGTTAACCCGACCCTTCCTCTGATGATGAAGCTGCCTGGACATAGAAGGAAACCTATGAGCTACAGCCCCATCCTGCAGATGAAAATTGAGGCGATTACAGATAGCAAGATCAACCGGATCCATACCCCCATCAAGCTCACACTTCACAAGAATAGTTTCCTGAAGAGAATGTGATATTTTCCACCAAAGATGCAAAACACCAAGCCGAACATCTTGGAATATGCGACGATTCCTCTTCAACCAGATATGCCAAAGCATGAAAGATGGGCCAGCAATCCAAGCAACATGGAGAAAAGAAGACTTGGAGGGAGCAGTACCCAAGCAGGCCCAGAACTCAGGCAAAGAGGAAGCATGCCAACAAGAGCAACCCCAAGCGCGCCACCAAAGGTGCCATATCTGAGTAGAATAGGAGCAATGGAAGAACAGATGGGAGACAGACTCCTCTCTGTTACCACACAAAACACAATAAGAGGGGCCCTGAAATCCACGTTTACAAAGATTATCCCAGGTAAGACAATGGTTGTGAGCCACTAGCCACATGAAAAAATTGCACTTGGACCAAGAAACTTTATTCCAAACTTGCTTCCACCAAGGGACCTCAGCATCCCCAAATAATTGTCTAGTTATCTCCTGATACCCAGTAGAGACATGATATTTACCAGACAAGGTACCGCCCCAAGCCAAAACATCTAGACCAAGCAAAGAAGAACACTCTCTAGAGGCCAGAATTTGAGAAAGCTCCTGACGATCCATGTCTGTACCTCTAGGAGGCCAATCAGAAGAATGCTTCCATCTGTAACCAACAACAGGTCCCAATTAATAAGGAGTCTTGTAATGAGCCACGTTATCCCATCCAGCTGCAAGAAAAGAGTCACAAAGAGGCTGAAGATGAGGGTATATGGATAAAATGGAAGGGAATCCATCCCAAGCCTTAGACCAAAACAAAGCCTGAGAACCTCCTTTACATATCCAAAACAGACCCCTCTTTACCAACATCGCACCTGTCTTCAAAGTATGCCAAACCATTGAGCCACGACCTTCAAGAGGAAGTGCAGAAACAGAGCAAGGATCAGCACCATGAAAATATTTATGAGTTATAATACGAGCCCAAAGTTGATGTTGTCCAGAGCACCATCGCCAATAAAGTTTAGCAGCCAAAGCTTGACTACTCAATAGAGCAGATCGAAGACCAAGACCACCCTCCTTTTTAGGCCTACAAACAGTTGCCCAATTAACCAAGCTCCATTTAGTACTACGCAAATTACCACTCTAAAGGAATTGTCGAGAAAGAGCATCAAACTCTTTGAGAAAGTAAATAGGTACAGCGTGAACCATGCTTCGATAAGTAGGAAGAGCTTGGATAACAGCTTGAAAAAGAGTAATTCGGGCAGCAGTAGAAAGCCATCTATGAGTCCAATGATTTACCTTATCCTGAAGCTTGGTAATCAAATTTTTCCAGAAGAGACGTGGCTGCCTGGAAACAGCAATAGGGATGCCAAGATAAGTCAAAGGAAGTGATCCTATCTGAAACCGTAGGATACCAACAATCCTGTGCTTAATAGAATCAGGAGTGTTAAAAAAGTAAATGGAAGATTTGTGCTCATTAACTTTCTGGCCTGAAGCTGCCAAATAAACGTCCAAAGCATGTCGAAAGGCTTCAGCTTCCTTGATCCTAGCAAGACCAACAAGAGCAGAATCATCAACAAATTGAAAATGGGAAAGAGAAGGTAAGCCATTACCCCACCGCCAGCCTTGAATAGAATTCTGGGACACTGATGCTTAATGAATCTGCCCAAGCCTTCAGCCATGATGATGAATAGATATGGTGAGAGAGGGTCACCCTGGCAGAGGCCTCTAGAAGCACCAAATAGTTGAGAAGGTTGACCATTAATAAGAACAGAAAAAGAGGCAAAAGTAACACAACTCATAATCCAACTCACCCAGTCAGAGCTAAATCCAAAAGAAAGAAGAATACTCCTTAGGAAGCTCCATTTAACTCTATCATAGGCCTTAGCCGTATCCAGCTTAACAAACATGGCTCTCTCCCTTGAAGTAGCCATAGAGTGAATAGCCTCAGTAGCAATAACCACCCTTGTCTGCCAGCAACAAAACCACCTTGTTCTTCTGAGATAATAATGGGAAGCCACCTTTTCAATCTCTCAGCAATCAACTTAGTAATAACTTTGTAAACCACATTACATAAGGCAATTGGTCTAAAAAACTCCAATTGATTAGCACCCTCTCTCTTAGGAATAAGAGTCAAGAATGTAGAGTTCAAAGCTCAAAGCATCTGCTTGCTAGCATAGGATTCTTTAACCACCTCCAACAAATCATGATTAATGATGTCCCAAAATTCCTAAAAGAATTCGACTGGAAAGCCATCAGAACCAGGAGCCTTCCCCTTAGGCATGCCAAAGACCACCTCCTCCAGCTCTTCCAAAGAAATAGGACGCATGAGATAATCATTCATTTCCTGAGTGATAAGGGAAGGAATACAGGACAAAATATGATTTTCTTCATTATCAGTAGGAGGAGAGTCCTCAGAGAAGAGGGTAGAGAAGTACCAAATAGCCTCCTAGAACAAAGCTGGTAAGGAATTCAATTGGATACCTTGAGAATTAACCAAAGAAGAGATAGTGCTCTGATTCCGGCGAGATTGCACTGTTTTATGGAAAAAGGCAGTGTTACGATCACCTTCCTGGAGCCAATCAACTCTAGCCTTTTGCTTCCAAAAAATTTCCTCTCGAAGTTCTCATTCTTCTAGAGCATTGAAAAGGCGGCTTCCCATTATTATCTCAGAAGAACAAGGTGGTTTTGTTGCTGGCAGACAAATTTTGGATGGGGTGGTTATTGCTACTGAGGCTATTCACTCTATGGCTACTTCAAGGGAGAGAGCCATGTTTGTTATGTTGGATATGGCTAAGGCCTACGATAGAGTTAAATGGAGCTTCCTAAGGAGTATTCTTCTTTCTTTTGGATTTAGCTCTGACTGGGTGAGTTGTATTATGAGTTGTGTTACTTCTACCTCTTTTTCTGTTCTTATTAATGGTCAACCTTCTCAACTATTTGGTGCTTCTAGAGGCCTCACGTTACATAAAGTGCATACAAAAATAAATTTCATAATTCATAATTCATAACCTAATGAATTATGAAATTTATTTTTGTATGCACTTTATGTAATGTGTGATTTACTGGTGTTGGGATTTTCAGGTTTGACTTAGCTTTGGCCAGTCATGATATTTACCAAAGGCTTGGGAGTTCTGTCTTGTGATGTCATGATGATGTTTTGATCTCAATCTTTCATACTCAACCATGATAATGTGTTTGGTATGCTCTATGAGATGTTTTGATGCATTGATTGTTATTGCTTTCCAATGTTCTTGTGTGAAATTGAGGTAAATGGTGTGACCTATCTGATATAATCTTTGAGTCTTCGATCAATTGTATTTGGATTGCTTTCCAGTCATTTTTATAGGACTAAGGTGTTTGTATAATTTGTTCTTGGTGATGTCATGTTATGACATAGATTGGTTTATGTATACTTGATTTTGGGATCAGTCCTATTAGGATGATCATATTGATGGAATCTATGATTATGATCAGTGCTTTTCAACACTTGTCAGTCGCTTGTTTAAGAACTAATGTATGGTATGTGGTCTTTTGTGATCTTTTGATTTTACTAAGCTTAAGGTAGGTTATTTGTATGTTAAGTTGGGAAGTGGCTTGCAATGGAGGCTGGTGCCCAAAGTGGCTACCAATGTAACACATTGTAGGTTATTTAATAAGTGATAACAGTTCATTAAATGATTTTAAAATGAATTAACAAGATATTGGTACCACAAAAAGTCACAAAGGGGCTAAAGGATTAAAAGACTAGCCGAGTAACCTTAGAGTTGACTCATTTATATGTCTTGTTAGTACGAAAGGATACTAGTGTTGCATAGAATCACTAGGGGGCTAGAGGATTAAAAGACTAGCCTGATAACCCTAGAGTTGGTTCATGCGATGACACTTGCCCACTTGCACAGTAGATTTCCTATGTGTCTATGTTGCCTCCGAGATTAGTTGATACTTGTGTCTTGGTAGCCTTTGAGATAGATTGATTTCAGCTGATTCCTTGAACCTAGATGTTGGATTTGATTGTTGAGTTTAATATCTTTTTTGGGACTTGAGACTATCTCCTCAGCGTGGTGGGAGTGGACCTTTTTTGGTTTCCACGAGATCAGGTGGTAGTGCTTTTTCTTATACCATTTAGATTCGACCATTAGATGTCACTGTTGGGTGTGTTTGTGCAAATGTTCCTTTCTATTTGGTCTTGTATCTCTATGATGGATGGTTGTACTATTGTATTGTATTTGATTTCATACGATCTTAAGAGATGATGTAATTTATTCTATGATGTATATTATTTCAGCATTTCATACCCTGTGACCTGTACAGTGGATGATTGTGCATTCTATTTATTGTCAAGTGGCATCATATATAATTGTATATTATTTAAATGGATTCATACTGGTATATTATTATTTGATGTGGATTTATTATATATTAGATTTAATATTAATTAAACTTAAATGTGATTCAACATCATGGGACCCTTAAGAATTGTAATATGTTTTATGGTATGTGTTTATGTGAATGTTAATTGATTCTGCTATGTTATAACTATTGTTGTTAAGTTATTATCTTTAACTTTGAAAAAAAAAAAGTTTGACAAACTTAGTAAAACTTTAGGTTAACTTCTTTTGGGTCACATGGCGGGGCGTTACAGTATACGCTACGCTAGTTTTCTATTACTTTCTTCACCCAGGTCCCCTTTCATGGAAGTATCCAAATTTAGATTGGAAATCTAGGCTTCAAATAGCTTTAGATGCAGCCCAAGGTAAATATTTTCTTTGTTCAAAAGCTAATATAATGACTAGTATCGTTAAACTAATGTTTTTGTTTTTTTCAAAACTCTGGAGTACCTACATGTTGATTGCACCATGAAAATAATTCACAAAGATATAAAGACTGCAAACATTCTTCTAGACTACAATATGAATGGAAAACTCATAGATTTTGGTCCTTCAAGGATATCGATTGATGGAGAGCATTTTGATGTAGCCACTACTGTGAAACGAACTGATGGATACCTAAATCTAGAGTAATTTTCTCTTCTTGTATTTTTCTTCATATTGAATGATTTTGCAAGCGAGAACTTTCATTTTTATAGTTTTGATGCTTTATTTTTATCCAATGTAGGTATTTTCACACATAAATATTGACAAAGAAGAGTGATGTTTATAGATTTTGGTTGCTTTTGTTAGAGATTATATGCGGCATACCAACTATAGATGTAAGCCTCCTTGAGCAAGAAATAAGCCTTATTAGATGGGTATGATATCCAAAATAATTTTTACAAGTGAATCAGGATAATATATTGATAATTTTGTTAATTGATATTGGAAGATAATAATTTGATATAATGACTTGTTTTGTCTTGACAAGTCAAGCCATTTTTCGAGATAGGAGATCATTTAAACATTGCAAAAATAGTGGACAAGAGACTGGATGATGATTATAGTATAAAATCTATTGCCCATGTAGGTGAGTTGGCCATAAGATGTGTTGAACATGAGCCATTGTCAAGGCCAAGTGTAAGAAGAGTTGTGATGGAATTGAAAGATGCAGTGGAATATAACGCAGCTAGAGTGGATCTTTCTAAAGAGATTGATATTCATTATGGAGAGCATCAAACAACCTCTTCATTTCAATCAAAATCGACATGAAGTAGAGAATCATTTTAAACGGACGAGAATCCTAACTTTTTCTTCTACGACAAAGAAGTACAAATGATATAAGGGCTAAGTGAAGTGAACATATAATTATGATTAGGGTGTGCTTGGCCAAGTAAATCCATCTCGACCATTTAACAACATAACTTGAAGCTATTTTAACATTTTTTTAAGAGTACTTTATTGTTTCATTAAGTGATCTGTCATTCTTTAATTTTTTTTGTTTGAGCTCTTCTATTTGTCTGCATATTGCCATGATAAATTATTTTGGATGGTTTTCTATCTCAAAAGCACCCCAATATACATGTCTAATATTCTATAACATTTAATATTATTTTCAATTGATTCCAATTAATTATTGTATATTAAGTTCAATAATTTTATTTTATTTATATTTCTTGTTGTTTTATTTAAAAAAATATAAGATCAAATTAAATATTTTTAATAGATCTTTAATATGAGATAAGGTATATTGTTGAATAGATATGCAAATATAAGATCAATTTAAATATTTTTAATAGATCTTTAATATGAGTTATATTGTTGAATGGATATGTAATATAAAGATATGAGACATGGATGTCTTTAGCAGCTACCATTTAGTTATTCTGTATAGCATACCAGAGTGGCCTTACGTGCCCTCAAAATTCATCCATCGCTTCCTTCCAACACAAAATCCACAAAAGACTAAAAACAAAAACTTTTTTTTGAGGTATGCAGGAAATCATGATCACGGTGGTATTTTTGAGCTTTGGTTGACTCGTCATAGTAAATAAATTCTTTGATATAAGCAATATGCATAATACACCCTAAATCCATGCCACATGAAATGCCTTGTAAATGGATTTTTTTGAATTCAACATGGGTGTTTGGCAAAGAAAAAGCAATTTAATCGAGTGAGAGTTTTGGAGAATTAATTGGAAAAAGAGGATAACTCAATATTTTTGTTTTGGTGGGAAATGAATTTGGCTTTAAATAGGTTTACATCACAACAAAAATACTATTGGATGCATAATTTTTGGAATGAAAAAAAATGAAAGATAGATAGATAAAAATTTAACGTCCGACGAAGCTAAAAATAGCCTATGGGACAATAAGACAACTTAAGTAGCTCTGTTCATTTATTGTAGTATGATGATGAGCCCACCCAATTGCTCAATGTACTCTTCATTGAATAGGTTATGGCAAGAACTGTCAGATATAGTATCTGCAAATTTATCTCTGCTATTCTTGTAGGCCTCACATTCTAAAATAAAGTGTTGTTCAGTTTCCACTTTCCCAGAATTGCAGAATCTGCAAATTCTCTCTTCCCAAGCCTCCTTTGGCCTCTTCCAATGCCCAGTCTCACAACAAAGTTGGTGAGAGTTGGTTCTTAGCTGAACGATAAGAATTTTAGCCCTCCAAGAAATGTTGGCTCCTATGTACGCTTTTTGGAGTTGATCACAAGTGGGGTTGAACTCATTTATATAATATATTTTCTTCCTCCCGATCTCACTTCCCCAATTTCTCTTGTAGAATTTCTCCATAACAAAGACCTTTATTTCTTTATTATTTGTGGGGCACATATTTAATTGAATATTCCATTTACTCATCCATTTGATGTTTTGTTGCATCCATGTTCTTTTTCGCTTACGTAGTGTATCAATAAAGACAACTTTAGGCCATCTATCCTCTTCCCTTTTTTTGATTCTTCTTAGATAGCTTAAAAGGTGAACCATAGCAAGTGCCTCGATAGGAGCAACCCCCATTTCACTTAGCATGATATCATATGGAACAATGTTTTTTATTTTAAACTTGCTTGTGATCAAACGCTTTTGGATTCCTTTAATTTGTTTCCATTGTGCTATAGTAGTGTTGCTGGCCCATAATTCAACCCGTAAAGAACAACCGGCAGCACAAGAAGTCTGAACAAGGTTTGGATAGTTTTCCAATCCCACAACTCCGCTTTACGGCACCTGTTCTGAAGAGCATAAAAAGACTTCCACCCACCTAATGTCCTTTTATGCCTGCAACTAGACTAGCTTAGTTATTTGTTGAAATCGATGCCAAGGTATTTATACTCCGCAACTTCTTCAAGAACACTTTTGTTGTAATAAAACTCATGTTGATGCTATTTTTTATTATTAGAGAAAATCATGACCTTAGTCTTGCTAATATTGACCTGCATCCCCACCATTTGGCAAAAGCTCCCAAGAGAAGATAGATGGTCTTGCAAACCACAGGTAGATGTGGCAATCAAAATAAGATCATCCACATACAGGAGCAGCTTTATAACAAATTCACTTAGCTGAATGCCTTCACCCTTTTGCATGTTTAAGTACTCTTCCATCTTGTCAATATATAAACCAAACAAAGTAGGAGATAAAGGGCAACCCTGCTTGACCCCGATATCGCTCCTAAAACATTCTGAAATGCTATATGAAGTTCTAATTTTGACTTTCACCTCTTCGTACATCTTATGAACAACAGCTCTAAGATGCATAGGAATCCCCAATTCTTCCATCCTGAGCCAAAGCTTGTCTCTAGGGACAGTGTCAAAAGCCTTTTTAAAGTCAACAAAGCAACACAAAACCTCTTCCTTTTTCTCCCACTCTTTTTCAATAATGTGCTTCAGAGTGACACAGTGATCCACTGTCAAGTGCTTTGGCCTAAAACTAGCTTGCCCTTTAGCACATTTATGGTTTTCTTTTGCCCATTTTCTAATCCTAGTTTCTATCATGCTGCCAAAAAGTGTAGCAAAGAGGGGATTGATCATTATAGTCCTATAGTTGGAGGGGTTGTTAACATCACCACTCTTAAAAAGTGGTATTGCAAGGTTGATTGTCCAGTCTTTCAAAAACCCTTCTTGGCAGATTTTGTTGAAGATTGATATTTTTACAATTTAGCCACTTTAATGATTGATATCTATTTCTAATTTTAATTTTAATATAATTTCATAAAAAAAATTGGAATTTTTAATGAAAAAATGATTAATTCTTTCATTATCATCAACTTCTTGAAATCTTAATAAATTAACATTATCATTTTTTTTAAACACAATTAAATATAATATAATTTTTTTAAATTAATCTCCTAAATTTATTTATTTATTACTAACATAACTAATTAAAAGATCATTCCATTTCACTTTATTTTAGTTTCATTCCTTTATTTTTAACTTCTCATTTGGGAATGACTTTATGTAATGCAATGGCCCTCATCATGTTTATTGAATATTTTAAGGCGGGAAAAACCTTTTTTGGAAATAAAAATGAAAATTCACCCACTCTAAAGGCCAATCTTGGAGTTAGTGGTGACCTTCTTAGCATATTTCATACTAAGGACAAAGGGTTTCAAAAAATCATCATTGAAGGGGAATTCTAAAATGCAAGTATAGGCACTGTATATGGTAAAATCTCATGACAAGGACATGAATGTGGCAATGTCTTAGTTTAACCAAACATGCATGTGGACACAATAGAGCCCAAAAATTGTATCTATCACTCCGTCAACTAGAATTGTCTCAATATATCATAGACATGCAATTGCATTCTCCTCACACTGTGTCATGAACATATAAGTGGTTTCTAAATATAGAAGACATATTAGTACTTGATTATCACATCTTACTAAAGATGTATTAGACTCAGCTTTGGCTCTTCCATCACTTCTGAAACTATTGGTCTCCTACACCTTAAGAGGTAATGTCTTGTGTACTTGTTCATAAACTTGAATGCATCTAATTTGTATTTAAAGGCAGGGTTGCATTTAAATGAAATCTAAAATTGGTTGTCTTCATATTTTCTAGGATCACACATGATTTTTTTTATAATTTATGTAAAGGTTGAGACCATTACAAAATAGTTAAACATGACATTATGCTCTTTTGAAATAAAATGCTTATGGTTTATATGTAAGGCTGAATTATACATTTCATTAACTACTTGAATTATACATGAAAGAACTCTAATCAGAACTACCTCTTCCTCAGTCAGACATGCCCATCAAAAAAGAAGACGAACAATCTCAATTAAGTGTCATGTTAGATGAAGTAGAAAGTGAGGAGGAGAGCCAAGAAGAAAAAAAGTCTCAACATAATGGATTATGGATAAAAATGTTATAAATGCTACTAGATGGAAATGGGTTTTTCAGAGCTCTAGTAGATCAACTTAAAGGTGTCCAAAAGAAACACTCAAAGTATTGTAGTATGGTAGTGGAGTACATTATGAAGAATCTTTCAAAAATTGAGTCTTTCTTTTCTGAGAAAGTTGACATGAATTTTGAAGAATAGTATAAAAATGGCAGAAGATGGAACTTGGCCAAAACATTGTAAGATTTATGCATCCTCCATGGTGACTCGAACTAACATTCGTGTGCACCATTTCAAGGGCCAAGTATTACAGATCTACAATTGTGATAACTCAGAAACACCCACACTACATGTTTCATATCATGGTGAAAACTACTACAATAATTTGTCCTTCATTGATAGCAATGTCAATGCACTTGTAGCACCCATGGTTTTGGAGGACAATAGTCAAACTACAAGTCATAATGACCAAGAAGCTATAAGGCTCATTATAGATGGAAAAAGGTGCAAAGATACGAACAAAAGTTGTGTAGAAGATAAATTATTGGAAAGATAGATGAAACTTGATGAAAGAAAAAAATTAATAGGGTGTATTCCATGGGTAGCAAGGAAGACAAAATTATAAAGATTTATAAATTATCTTTCCAATGTCTTACTATGTGCAAAAATTTTAATGAGAAACTCTCTATGTCAACACTATAGTAACATCATTTGATATATATATATATATATATATATATATATATATATATATATGTATGTATGTATGTATGTATGTATGTATGTATGTATGTATGTATGTATGTATGTATGTATGTATGTATGTATGTATGTATGTATATATATATATATATATATATATATATATATATATATATATATAACTATTTGCATAACCCTTGCAAACTTCAAAGATGCAAGTGGTAATATTTTTAACTAAAATAAATCTTGTTGAATTTTAAAATCAATCTAATTAGTAGACACATTTTTATAGAAAATTTGTAATATATTTTAAATAACAAATAATTAAATAAAATTATTAATAAAATCTATACATCAACTTTAATTTTAAAAAAGATTGTGACACATTAATTTTAAAATAACTTCAAACAATAAACTTATATTCCTCCAAAACCAAAAATAAATAAATTTAAATCTAATGAATATACCATGTTCAAATTACTATTTAAACATTCCTAGAGTCATAGGCATTATAAAGTTCCAATTTTTTTGGAAAGGGAAAAATATTTTACTTTCATTGGTTTTATATGACAATATAAACCATACCTCTCTATTTAAATTTTGAACAATCCCGCTACATCCATGACAGTTAAATCTCTGTTATCCTCATTAGAAAGATAAAGCCCTATTGAACTTTAGTTGGACATTAGCGCAACCTAAGTTGTCACAAAGGCAATGCTTGTCGCATACGCAGGCAAATCTTGGCAACTAAAATATGTGTGTGTGTGTGGGGGGGGAGAGAGTTCATATCACAACCGAATGTCTCTTCAATTTCCAAAAACAAGTCACTTCATATTTCCAAATGCATGACTCTTTGCATGTCGCATGTTTGTTCATATAAGTAAATATTTAGAGTGAGACACCTAGCACACATTGAATGCCACATTGTGCTCACGTAATATGACAAAAATATTATCATAAATATCTTCTCCAATTGTTGATGCAATACAAAGGTATTGCCTCAATTTTAACATATAGCAATATTAGATGTAAAGATCTATATCGCATCCATAATCTTCAACACTCCTTCTTAACAAGAGAGCTTTAGTATAGCAGGTAGGCACACATAACTGCAACCAAAAACGTTAGCCAAAAATTTTCGTCATAGATTTTCTCAATAAAATATTGTTATCTCAGCATAACACTATTCACCATAGCTACTTCTAGAGGGTGAACCATAAAAAATAAGATTAAAGTCATGGAGTCACACACATGACTTCATAGAGTGTAACAAGGGATTTCACCTCAGACTTCTCCCAGAGAAGAATACATTTCCAACATGCCTATTCACAGAGGGTGGATCTACTATACCTACTCATAGAGGGTGGAACACGGGCTTTTACCTCAGACTTCTCCCAGAGAAGAATGTATTTCCACCATGCCTATACAAAGGGTAGAACAAGGGCTTTCACTTCAGACTTCTCCTAGAGAAGAATACATTTCTCACATGCCTATTCACAAAGGATGGATCCACCATGCCTACTCACAGAGGGTGGAATGTGGGATTTCACCTCAGACTTCTCCTAGAGAAGAATGCATTTTCACCATGCCTACGCAGAGAGTGGAACAAGGGCTTTCACTTAAAACTTCTCACAGAGGGTGGATCCACCATGCCTACTTGTTGAGGGTGGAATGAGAGCTTTCATCTCAGACTTTTCCCAAAGAAGAATGCATTTCCAATATGAATAATAATGGTTGAGATGTTGTCTGAATAGTGTGAACATAGATTTCCATTCAACAATAGCAACATTCTAACTGCTTTGATTACCACAATAAGAGAGTTGATTCCAAGTTGAGCAAACAAGGAGCTCTAGAAATTAGAATACCATGTAAGCTTGCAAAGAATTAGACATATCCATCTTTCACGCAACGTCCCTCTGACTGTCATTTCCTGTATGTGATCTTCCTCTTTTAATGAAGGTGTGCATCATCAATTCAGTCTACATGACTTCACAAAATCTCTCATCGTTCCATTGATCTTTGATTTGTCTTGCAACCAAGAGTGATTACCATAAAATCAATATATAATGAAAAGAAATATAGAGATCAATAAGTATACACGATTTTTAGTTATATAACAAAAACTCATGACATATACTTAACAGTATAATCATAGAATACTTATCTTTATCTTTACATTGATGTCAATCCATAGTCCATTATTTTCTTGGTAAACACCACCTACAATTATCTTCCCTAAACTATTCTTTTTCATCTACCACAAGATATAGACCTGAAACACCAATAGGAAAGACATAATGTTGAAGTTTGGGCAGAAACTAGCATCAACTTATTGCGCTCAAGACACACTACGAATACCCAAAATATGCAGAGTTTCTGGTAAAGCTCCAAAAATTGGAAGAACAAAAGCCACCCATGATGTCAGGGCCCATAACAATCAACAAAATCTTGCTCCCATCGGACAGAAGGGAGACATCCTTGTTTGTACATGAATCCATACACTCCCAACAAAAACATATTCTCAACAACAATTTTTGTACATGGCAAAATCTCATAAGTCTCCACATAATTCAAAAGAAGATTTGGCTTCTATAGTTTCCGACTCAATTGAGAACATCTAAGACAATTATGCTTGATTGGATTCATCAACTCCATTGCATACCGAGTTTTGATGAGACATAAGGCCTTGAAGAACAAACCAAAAAACTAAGACACAATATGTGCTGACAAAACCTAGAACATGAAGAGAACATAACTCTAGTATTATGCATACCAAAAACTAAGACAAAAATACTTGTTGATAAATTTTAGAGCATACAGACGAACATAACTCTTGTATGGAGCGTACCAAAATCTGAGACATATATACTTGTTGATAAATTCATAACATATTTTGCTTAGAAGTTTCAATTACAAATGACATTCTCTAGCTTTCTATGCTTAATCACTTAGAGTTTATGGAACAAGAGAATATCGCTATAAACAACTCACAATAAAGTAAATATAAAACCACTGAATGAAACTCATGCACTCAAGAAATATAAATAGAACCATGTTGACACTTAATCATCAAGCACAAATGATTAACACAATGCTAAAGATTATTCATAGTACTCAAGATTTAGCACGATATTATAAGAGAAAACAAAAAATACTTGAGATATAAGATGCAAGTATATCTCAGCTGCAATACTAGTGATACACAAAAGAATGACTATCTTCCATCATAGAGCAGTGTTCTCAAAACCTTTTTTTTTTTAATGCAATTAATATGATTAAACATCAATACAAGAAAAACCATTGACTTGAAATAAAGAATCTTCCGTAATGGAAGCAACTCTCTATTACAATAATAGATAGTTCCTATTATCTTTGTTTAGTATCTAATGGTTATCTATTGTAATCTCTTGTAAACATAACAATGTTTCTAATATTTAGTTTTCTGTGTTTAAAATATAATGTTTCTATTCTTTACCATTGTTTCTTAAGGAAACATTGTTCAAATATTTTCCAATTACTTTGTAATATGGTATCAGAGCCAATGCTTTAAAAAAAAATTGAAAATAATTATAATTTCTCAGTCGAAATTATCTACGTTTTATTTTCAAAATTATTTTCATGCTTATTTGCTTCCAAAACCTTTGGTTCGACTGGAATTTTTAGCCAAAAAAATCACGTCATTTTGTGTGTAATTCCCATGATTTTTTTCCAGTCTGCAAACTGGCGCCCTTCTATCTACAACTAGCACGACTGAATCTTCTAAAAATTGAAGGTTATTCTCTGTTGTTCACGTGGAGATCTGGTAGGCGTCATTTCTCTACAACTCACGGCCAAATTTTTATGCCACCTATGTCCAAATTTCTCTAAAATTTGCATACCTATTTTGTGGCGTGCTTCTTCCATTTAAAAAGAAAGTGGTGGTTTTTTGCCTATTTGGAGTCATCTAGATTTTTTACAAACCTCTATTGTTTATTAGAACGCAATTTTCTCTACAAATCTGGCATTTTCCTAAGTGTTTTAAAACTTTTTTGCAGCCAAGGTTGTTTTTGTTCGAAACCCTAATTTTCAATACCAAATATGAAATATTTTTACATTTTCTTGGTGGGTTTTTTGAGAGCTCATCTGGGTTGTCATCCGATTTTTCTAGGTGCCTCGATTTTCATGTCTAATTTTTCAATCTAGCAAATCTAGAATCCAACAACATATTCCTTCTGGATTTTTCAAGCTCTCTTATGATAGCTCTTCAGTTTTTCAGTGTCTTTTATTTTTTTGCCTTGAAGTATGTACCTTAACATATTTTCATGCTTTTCCATTGAAAAACATGCTATGGCATCTCTGACTAATATTTTGCTTGAGGGAAATCAAAAGATCAACGATTGAAATTATGGCACATGGAAACAGCAAATGCTAACCATCTTTGAATATCACAACAGTGATAAGGTGGTTCTGGGTCTTGCAACTCGACCTACTCAAGCTAGCTATGATCTAAGCAATTTGGTTTGTAGCCCACAACAAGCAGTGTAGAGCACGTAGGCACGCTAAGCAAACAGGATTTGTCTTTTACGCCTTTTGATAGCTTTGTGCTCTAGATAGAATAGCATTAAGGGAGGTTATTACAATAATAGATAGTTTCTATTATCTTTGTTTAGTATCTAATGGTTATCTATTGTAATCCCCTGTAAATATTAGAATGTTTCTAATATTTAGTTTTTTGTTTCTAGAATAGAATATTTTTATTCTTTACCATTGTTTCTTAAAGAAACATCGTTCAATCTCTTGTATAAATTGATCTCTTGATCACTGTTAATATCAAGCAAATATTTTCCAATTACTTCGTAATACTCTCAACTAGGATGTGAAAACAAAGGGACATCAAAAATCGTTACCCATAAGCTTTTACAATACATACAAAAAAGTATAAAACTGACAACCTAAATAATGAATGCAACATCAAGAAGGACAAGGATGCCAAGACGAATGATGCCAGGTTATACGAAGCCATATACACATGTAGTCTCCAATTCACCGCAACACGTAAGTGCAACACACAAATAAGGATAGAGATGAACATAAATTATAAAAATTGAGAACAAACAAGAGCAGCTGAACATAGGTATTAAACAACAGCGGCAATAAGAAAGTGGAGAGAGAAATTGATGACACAAGAAGGAACCAAAAATGCAGAGATGTTCATAATAGGTGGAATTTGTCTTGCAGCTACCACTGAACTGAACACTTACATATAGCTTACAAAGATACTCATGCAATCTACAATAGAAAAACTAGATCAAGAGAAGCTCCCTTATATATTGCTATCTAATCTGGCTATTACCATGTTAATGTTTACCATGTTAATGTTTTGCCCAGAAATAATGATAAGCAACAATAAACAAAAGTAGGAAAAAAATAGGCACATATAGATACAACTTGTCCTGGGAAAGCCCTTCTATCTTGAAGGGAAAAACCCAGCCACACCAAAAAAATCTCTTTTAGTAATATAATGAATGTTCAAGTGCCATGCTTCAATTAAATAGCATTGCAAGCACTCATGGATATCCTTTACCTTGGGAAAGCTAAGGTGAATTTGTTTTATGTTATTGACTTTCAAATTGAATGTCACTTTTTGTGTTGTATATGTAATATTTGCAGCTAGCTCCAGATCAATGACCCCTTCTACCAGTTACTTATATCTAATTTCTTGCTTGCTTCCTCCTTCATCTGCAGAGCTATTCTGGTGCTTTTTTAGAGGACCCATCATCGCTATTTTTTAGAGGACCCATCATCAATTGAATAGCATTGCAAGCACTCATGGATATCCTTTACATTGGGAAAGCTAAGGTCAATTTGTTTTATGTTATTGACTTTCAAATTGAATGTCACATTTTGTGTTGTATATGTAATATTTGCAGCTAGCTCCAGATCAATGACCCCTTCCTACCAGTTACTTATATCTAATTTCTTGCTTGCTTCCTCCTTCATCTGCGGAGCTATTCTGGTGCTTTTTTAGAGTACCCATCATCGCTATTTGTACAACTTGTTTCCAAGAAGCAGAGCAGCCAATAGATTCTAAGCACATGAAATTAAGCCATCCACTCCTCTCAATCTTTCATAGGAAGACCATCTGCTTCTATTTGTTTGTGATTCCTAGGAAGTTTGTTCTTGGACATGATATAGAAGTCGTTATTTATAGCATCTAGTAGCTCTATAATATCCAACTTGGAGAAATTTCCAACCTTCAAAATGTTTTGTCGTGATAGTTTTACTTGGGGGTGAAGACTACATCTATGGTAAAATTGACTTTCAGCCTTATTCAAATTCCACTAATGATTTTAAATTTGTAAGGCTCTCTTATCTATAGCATCTAGTAGCTCTATAATATCCAACTTGGAGAAATTTCCAACCTTCAAAATGTTTTGTCGTGATAGTTTTAAATGGGGTGAAGACTACATCTATGGTAAAATTGACTTTCAGCCTTATTCAAATTCCACTAATGATTTTAAATTTGTAAGGCTCTTACTGCAGAGAAACACAATTGCAACAAACTCTCTAAGCTTTAAGCCAACAAGGTTAGCAAAAATATTACATATGTAAAGCACTTAGGACATGAAAACAAGAAGTCTTGAGCTTAAAATGAAGTCAATTTCATTGATGCTCAAATTATAGTATTTAGCAAAGCTTTGATTAGATACTTTTGTTCTATGAAAAAACCTAGAGATCACAATAAATGTAAGTTTGACACATTTTATGTACATACAAATTCATGCATATGGAGAACGTGATAGGTTCATCGTGCATGGAAATAACAGTTTACTACACACATTCATCATTTGCAGTGTACTACACACATTCATCAATAACAGCTAGCCCTTTAAATGGGGTACTCAATATTTCAAGGCACTCTTCGTACACTGAATCATCATGGTCAACGTCTTGTTGCTCCATAGCTAAAAAGGCCTTAGGAAACAAAGTGGACATATCTTCCTCTGTAGCTAGCTCAAGATGGTCTTTAAATTCAGGCAAATACTGTGGAAAAAACAAATATCAGCAGATGGGTCAGTAAGCTTCTCATCTAAATAATAAGTTAACATCCGTTGACATCATGTATGAAGAAAAAATCTCTCAATCTGATATTTATCAGGCTCCACCAATGGATAGAGTTTTTTGAAAAACAATGGCAATAACCATCAGGGTTCACATGAAAAAGAAACAATAGAAAATAGGGCGACATTTCACAAGGTTATTCCTTAGTTTCTGGAATGATAAGCAAGGGGGCAGAGAGGCAAGTTTTTGGAGGGGCATTTTTTTTGACAACTTTAGGGACAGCAAGGAGACAACAAAGGGAGCAGCTATATAGAAATAGGAAAATTTAAAGGATTCATATGAAAGCAAGGATAAAGCATGTACTTACACGTTATAGAACCATAAAAGATGGGAATTAGCAGATTTTGAAAATGACAGTCAGATTGTCTCTAGAATTTATAGTCAAAATGCATTGTCTATATATAGAATTTATAAGGTCTCCTCTATTCCCAAAATGTCCCTGAGACACCAAAAACAAAAAACTGGGGACAAATCCCCAAATAACGTAGAGAAAAAATTACAAACTAATAGCAAAGAAAAAAAGAAACTTATTAGCCTCCTACCTACCTCTACAGGAGCACCGAGATGGTTTCCCACAAGATCTAGCCAATTAGGAATCTCAGATCTGTAACTTGAAGCCCGAGCCAGACACCTGTTCTCCTCTGAAAAGGAACATAGCAGGGATCAGGAATTAAATTTTTGAAAGCTAAAAAGTGAAAAACACTAAGCCAATATGGCAAACCCAATAAATTAAAATACCGCCATTCTTAAAAAAAAATTGTTATCAATATTAGATTTGAAAGCCATTTTATCTTAGGGTTCAATGTTATGTTCAACAACTAAGGATTTGACATTCTTAAGCCAAGTTTCAATAAGAGTAGCCTGTAGATCAGAGACCCTGAGCCACTCACCGTTCACCTCTGAAAAGAAACATAATGGGGAATAGGAGTTAAGTCTGTAAAAAAACTAATAAAACAACAAACACTAAACCAATATGGGAGACCCAAAAAATTACATATCATAATTCTCAAAAATAGAATTTAAAGTCCAAGGGTTTTAATTTAGTTGGTTGAAGCAATGAGTTCTCATTGTGGAGACCTTGGTTCAAATCCCAAGAGGGACATTCTTTGTGGAATTCCAAGTTGTGGCTATTGGTCTTCCATTGCTTGTATTTGTCTCATTGTAAAGGTGGATTCTATTTTGTGACTCATGGTCTTCAAATTGTTGTTTCTATTGTGGTTGCTCGTTAGGAGCTCGAATGAGCACAAAGTTTATAAACAATCTCCAAATATTTTTTTTAAAAATAGAATTTATAAAAACACTAAAAAATCTTAAGAAAGGAAACTTGACAACATCATAAATCTGTAAAGACTCTATTTCTTACCTTCCTCTTCCATTTTTTGTTTAAGAGCATCCATGTCTCTTCCACTCAAACCGAAGATCTTCTCAATCCCCTCACGAGCCCAAATCTGGGCAATCTGCTTATCCTCCTCGGTGATCGCATAGTCAGGGTTAGGACCCCATTTCACATTCTTCCTAAACTATCTTGGTCTTTACCCCAGATGTTGCCAAAAGCTCTTTATCTGCACCTGCCTTTACATTTTCCTTCCCAATCGGAATGGGAGCTCCTAAGATTGGCAGAGGCTTGTGTTTGTTGGATTGTTTTTGTGATTTATGGGTGGCTGTATTGCCTGCAGAAGAGCGAGGTTAGAAGTTGAGCATAATTATTTTTCAATAAGTATCTAATTCGCACAAGTAATCGACAGTGAGATTGCTTTCGACTTTTCGATTTATTTATCAATTTGACAGTGAAGACTGCTTGTCATGGAGTGCTGTTTAAGATATTTCACAAGACATTTGCCATCATTATTCATAATTATTTTTCAACAAGTATCTAATGGCATCCTTATTCAAGATCAATGCATATGTAAAACCAGTAATGGATGTTAAATTTTGGGAAAAAAAACTGCCTTACCTCTACTGATCTCGGCAAGTGGTTGCCTCCTCCCTCCCATTTGAATGGTGTGCTGAAGACTGATTCCGATGTTCTCACCCTTTTCCAATTGCTGACTGTCTAAGAACACATCAAATTCCACAGTTAAGAGAGACTAGTAGAGATGATTGACCAGAGTTTTTCTCAGCACAGTTGTTTTTCAGTAAGTATCTAATGGCATCCTTATTCAATCTAAAATTGCCTTACCTCTACTGATCTCGGCAAGTGGTTGCCTCCTCCCTCCCATTTGTATCAGCAGAGCTTTGAATGGCACAATGAAGACTGATTCCGATGTTCTCGCCCTTTTCCAATCGCTTAGTGTCTAAGAACACATCAAGTCCCACAGTTGATGTGTAGAGATTGGTAGAGATGATCGACCAGAGATTTTCTGATAAAAGTACCTCTGAAGGTCAGATAAACATGGTACCTTTTGAGGCAGCAGTAAAAAAGCATTCGGTATATGTTAACATAAATAAAAACACATAATCTCATGTATTAGAAAGCATGTCACAGAAAATGGAATACAGGTGGCATTCAGTTTCTAGGATGGTTTTAAAAATGCTAATAGGTTTTTTTAAATGCATATATAGAATTAATAAAGTAATTTTGAAGGAAGAAACTGAGTACAATGTTACAATTTTTAATGCAAGTAGATGAGTATAACAAGTATTATGCAAAAGCCAAGGCAGTGCATGGTGAAGTTAACCTCCAAGATCAAAGACAGTAAAGAAACAATAACAGGAATAAAAAGAGCATGTACTGTCATGGGAACACCGATAGTCATTAGACATACAACAATGACTTAACAAATAGAGTACAAAGTTACAATTTTTAATGCAAGTAGATGAGTATAACAAGTCTTATGCAAAAGCCAAGGCAGTGCATGGTGAAGTTAACCTCCAAGATCAAAGACAATAAAGAAACAATAACAGGAATAAAAAGAGCATGCACTGTCATGGAAACACTGATAGTCATTAGACATACAACAATGACTTACCAAATAAACTTGCAGTTCTATTCATCAGACACATAACAGTGACTTAACAGATAAATTTGAGTGATAGCATTGTCATTGCGAGAAGAATGAGCAGCATAAAGATTGAAAAGATAGAGGACAACAAAGCAATAGAAAAAATTCTTGAACATATGAGGGGTATAAGAAGTAGATGCTATGACTGTCCAGTAAAACATCAGTTTGGAGAAAGGATACTACCAAGATAATAGAGGGTAGTCTCATGCAAAGGAAAGGTATATGTTGCGTATAACAGAAGTAGTGTAGAAAAGGGTATTATAACAGTATATGTTGTGTAGCACATACACATTGCAAAAAATGCTAATATAAGAGTATGGAAAGCATTTGAGAGTCATTAAGCCTAATAGCAAGAAAGGGATGGGTCAAGTGGTTAATAGTTTTTAAGAGTAATTAACAACTACAATGCCATTGCAATATTTTGTCTATATCTGAAGAATGGCAAGAAGAGCTTTTGTAGCTTGCATTGACTAGTAATGATTACATAGTTAAGTAGGAGATAATTTCCACAACAAGTCAAATTGTGATATTGCTATCAGGATTTAAATGTGTAGTTTTTGAGTCAAACTCATTGACCCATGTTTCATGAGTAGCAAATCAACACGAATCCATCTCTCATGAGAATACATGGAACACTTAGCACTCATCGGATCTAGGTGATGCTCATAGAGGTGAAGCACTGAGACTTCTTGGTTCACCTCTGTGAGCATCACCTAGATCCAATGAGTGCTAGGTGTTCCACTTGTTCTCATCAAAGATGGATTCACGTTGAATTACTACTCATGAAACATGGGTCAATGAGTTTTACTCAAAAACTACACAGTTAAATCTTGATAGCAATATCACAATTTGACTTGCTATGGAAATTATCCCCTACTTATTAATTGATGAGCTTAAGGGGCTTTCTAATGAATGATTCATAAGGCACAACACTTGGTGTAGGTTTCACAAATGGGGTTACAAACAAAAAGGGTTTAACTGTGGAGGAAACTTTGTAGTTAGGCGCACTCAAGTTGGAGTAGTACTAGGATGGGTGACCTCTCGGGAAGTCCCAATGCTTCACCTCTATGAGCATCACCTAGATCCAATGAGTGCTAAGTGTTCCATTTATTCTCATGAGAGATGGATTTGTGTTGAATCACTACTCATGAAACATGGATCAATGAGTTTGACTCAAAAACTACAAAGTTAAATCCTGATAGCAATATCACAATGATTCCATTGTTTATAATATATAATAATCTTTGTTCATACTTGCACTATACCATATAGAAACAAAACTTTGTTTTTACTTGTAGTGTACTCATAGAAACAAAACATATGTACAACCAGGCATAAAAAGAAATATACTCAAATAGAAATTGATGCAGATAGCTCCTACAAGCATTATGGAATTGTAGCTTGGTAAAAACTATTAAGCATTGAAAGTGTAATGCTAGTGTTTCTGGATTTGACTGCTCAAGATATTTAGCATCTCCTATACTTCTTGTTCTAGAAGATCCAAAATTAGAGCAATGTCGAATTGTTAACCGCTAGGGTTGTCATTGCACCAAAAGATTGACTTGTTAATGCCCAATACTACCACTAGACTTGATAGCAATATCACAATAACTCCATTGTTTATAATATATATAATCTATCTTGAATCTTTGTTCATACTTGCACTATACCATATAGAAACAAAACTTTGTTTGTACTTGTAGTGTACTCATAAACAAAACATATGTACAACCAAGCATAAAAAGCAATATACTCATATAGAAATTGATGCAAATAGCTCCTACAAGCATTATGGAATTGTAGCTTGGTAAAAACTATTAAGCAATGAAAGTGTAATGCTAGTGTTTCTGGATTTGACTGCCCAAGATATTTAGCATCTCCTATACTTCTCGTTTTAGAAGATCCAAAATTAGACCAATGTCGAATTGTTAACAACTAGGGTTGTCATTGCACCAAAAGATTGACTTGTTAATGACCAAAACAACCACTAGACTTATATAAGACACAAGAGGCAGTTAAGTCATGTCGTGATATCCCGTGAGAGACGTTGGCACAATGCCAACCCCTCCCAGTGTTACTCATCGTAGCTTGTGAGATTCAAACATGTGACCAAGCTTTGACACAACTTGTTAACCACTAGGGTTGTCATTGCACCAAAAGATTGACTTGTTAATGCCCGATACAACAATTAGACTTATAGAAGACACAGGAGACGATTAAGCCATGTTCTAATCGCGGTTTACCCCACTGAGTTATCTCGCAAGAGACATTGTCACACTACAAACACAAACTTTGAAATATCTACAGAGACATATTAGGACAATTCTCAAGATATAGAAGCTCAAAATAACAAATTAATGGGAATGACAGTCACTAGGCTTGCCCTAGTTACACAGGCAAAAAATTACTCTAAATTAGAAAACTTAAGATCTAGATGATTCAATAGTAAGGTGACAATGCATTATGGAATTGTAGTTTGGTAAAAAATTTAAGAATCAAAAACTTAATGTTGGTATTTCTACATTTAATTTTGTGAAATCTTTAACATCACACTTTAGATTACAATCCATAATTCATCATCAAGATTTTATAAAACTTGAGGAGATGAAAAATAAGTTAGTTATAGACCGAGACTAGGTCAATCAGTTTAGAACTGCAACATGTTTTTCATTTCTTAAACTCTCTAACATCCTGATAATGAATCACAAAATGTTTTCTTAAATGTTGATGCTAAAATTTTCACCCAATGAAATCCAAAAGCAATAGCATTAGTCTCATCATTTGTGAAAATAAGATAACATTAACGATTAGTCATTTAAGTGTTGTTAAGACAAATCAATTGTTAATTTAAGCCTCCTTACAGATGAAAGAGCTACAACTTCATTAACAATGAATGGAAGATCAATTCCCTAATTCAATAGGAGCATAGACAAAATAAGGTTTTGAATTTGGTCAATTTGTTTTGAAGGGAGATTGTTGTCAGAGTCACTAAACAATCTCACCAACCTTAAAAACTTAGTTTACTGCAAATGGATAAATTTGCTTATATAATGACTCAATAGTTGCTTTTAGAATTAATTGTAGCTTGGTTATTAGAAAGGCTTCTAGTTCAAAAGGAGTTAATTATGAAGAATGTAATTCAAGTTGTTTTAATCTCCTACTGCTAATGCTATGTCTTGGGGCTAACCATTTCAATATTAGCGAGTTAAACCATTAGCTCTTTACTATCACGGCATTCAACAATCCTAATAGCCTGAAGATATTTGAAATTAAAACTATGTTATTGTACCGTCTTAAAATGGAAGCCCCCATCATTTAAGACCTTTTAGCCCCTACCCTTTCCATGGATGCATTTTTTGCTCAATCAACTCTTTCTCCTGCTTAGTTCCTTCTTTTTTAATTTCAGTTGTGCAGTTTCCAAGACCTCAGCAATACTCCTTAGGATAACCCTAGTATAGGTCAACCTAGTTGACCTATATTGGTATATGTTGAACAGGTTTACCTGTACCTGGGGTATTTTTGGTCTTGGGGCTAGGTTTGCCTCAGGGATTTAAATTAGAAAATTTGGTGACCCCGTCAACTTGCTTTGTTTCTGCACACAAAAACTAGTATATAGGGGAGCCTAGACACCTCATTTTCACATCACTAAAGAGCAAGAAGCAACTCAAAACACTCAAGCTAGCAAATTTCAAGAATCCTGCATTTTGTTGGCCATCAAGGGAGGAGATCTACATTGCGGCATTCATCTTCTTTCTCTTCTATTGTGTACATTTAAATCCGGATCTTCTTCATCTTCCTCCTCTTGTTCCAGACCAACCTGTACCTACAAGTCTGAGATTTTCAAGGTTTTTTCTTCTAATTGTAGATCTACAGTCAGATTCTTAGTCACAGTTTCAGATCCATGGTTTTTGGAGCAAAAAAACATCTTTTACATATTTCAAAGTCAGTTTTTCACCCTTCTTTGTATCTCTTAGCATAGACCTATTTCCATATTTTAATTGGGTTGATTGCACACATAAAGCTCCTAGATCTATTTTACTCTTGGCATTTAATTAATTGGTTCAATTTACATCCACATTGCACATTTAAAGTTAATTAACATTTCAGAAATAAGGACTTGCCTGAGTATTTTCCTTAGTATAATTTGGGTTTAGTATTGACATCCCTTCATCCTATTTGGGTTTTGCTAATCTAGCTTGAGTTATATTGAGTTATTTTTAAAAGCCTATCTTTCTCTTGTATTTGAAAGTTTTGAAAAATGAAAGTTTTATTTGATACAAATCTTATCAAGCTCTTCCATTTTTCACTTAAACAGCCATTCATGGTAACTTGTGCCACTTTTAAAACAATAATGCCTCATAAATGTCCGAAAGAGAAATTTAGTGACTAGCATCTTTGTTGAAAACAATTTTGGTAGAAACAAGAGTTTAGAAAAGCTATTAGCCCTAGGCCAAAACAATTTGGCAATTTTAGAAAACCAAAACCTAATAATTGAAATGAAAGAGGAGGGATTTGGCATTTGGCCCCTTTCTTGGTCGGTAAGTCCTTTTGCAACCACAAGAATCCTTAGACCAAGAAACAACAACATTAACTATAATGGAAAATTAGAGATCAGGGAACCTCATCAGAATAGACATCAAACTTTCAAGCTTGGTATTTGGGATGTTCCTTGTAGGATAACAAAAAATGAAGTGGTTTTTAGCATGAATGTTGATGATATTCCTATGGGGGAGTATTCTAGCATCTCTGGAGCATTTGGGAGATTGTTAGCACGATTGTGTATTGCATTCATGACTGTGTTTGTCATTGATGTCAACATACTAATGATTCTGTGAAGACTGACAAAGTGGCAAATAGAGATTGAGATTGTGAGGTTCGAAGATTGAAGATGAGGATGAGCGCAGTTGAGGACGTGTCTTACAAAGTGTCATGATGACGTGGCTAAGAGCGCATGAAGAAATATGAAGACAGTTGGCAGTTATTCAAGATTTGTTGAAGACGGAGTTCTGGCAAAGTTCCTGAGAAGCAATTTCTGGTAATCGGATTATATCTCCTAATAGAGATAGAATTTGGTTAACTGCATTTAGACAGAGGAAGACGACATGACGAAGATGGTGTGGTTGATCACGCTTAGTCTGAGGTTACATGTGTGAAGATTTGTGAAAACTGTGAACAGACAATGTAATGTAATTATGAAAAGTTGTATTTAACATGTGTTGCATTATCTTAGTGTGGCCCTATATTAATTGTAAATTGAGAAAGCCTCAAGGCCGAGTCAATAATTAATCCAAGGACTTGGTATAAAGGAAAGTTGTTTTCCTTGTGGCTAAATGTGTATTGTGGAAAGTGATTGGGATTGTAGTTGTGAGCGAAGTATATGTAATGCAAGTGAGAGAACCTAGATGTAAGATCCAACAAATCTGATATTGAGTATCTTGAGACCAAGGAATTTTTCAGTGCGGATAAGGCATGACAAGCTGACAGAGAGATTGCATTTGGCAAAGAGATAACAGTGGACAGTTGTTGGTATTATTCTGCGAAGTATAATACAAAGGGCAGTTGGTCAATGAGTTTAGTGGTCTTGCCCCTGAAGTTGTTTGGACAGTGAGTCCTTCTGTCTTCCACAACTCCTAGCAAGGTTGGAGTCTCCTCACTAAGATTCAAAGTCTTCTATCAGGGACTAATATGTAATGAATGTATTTCATTGACTCCTAACATAGTCCATTCTCTTACAAAGAATTAAATATTAGAACATCATTTTGTAGGTACCATCTCCAACGGGAACGGGGTTTTCCCTCTGATCAAGGGTTTCTCTTATTAATAAATCTAGTGTTATTGTGTATGGTTATCTTTTTGTGGTTGTTGCACTTGTTGATTGCATGTTTCAGATTTAATAAGGTTAATAAGAGTTATTTTATTTGGAGGCCATTTGGACAGTGAGTTCAATGGTCTTGCCCCTGAAGCTATTTGGACAGTGGGTCCTTATGCCTTCCACAACTCCTAACAGGGTTGGAGTCTCCTCACTGGGATTTAAAGTCTCCTATCAAGGACTGATATGTAATGAATGTATTTCATTGACTCCTAACAGCGTCCATCCTCTTACAAGGAATTTATATATTGGTACATCATTTTGTGGGAACCATCCCCAACAGAGTTTTCCCTCCAATCAAGGGTTTCCCTAGTTAACAAATTTGGTGTTATTGTGTATGGTTATCTTCTTGTGATTGTTGCACTTGTTGATTACATGTTTCAGATTTAATAAGGTTAATAAGAGTTGTTTTATTTGGATAATTGATTCACACCCCCCCTCCCCCCCTCTCAGTTATCTTGGTGGACTTTACTTTCTAACAGTGGTAAGCATCTCCAATGCCAACAAAAGTATCTCTAATGGAAGAGAAGGCAACACGAGCCAACAGGCTTGGTTTCCTTTTGGGGGGATAAATTAAGCTGACATAGCAAGAACCCACAGATCAGAAAATAAGAACAATGCCAGAAAAAATGGAGAATAGGAAACTTCCAAGTGATAGGTCTTGGTGTGATAAGTCAAATGTTTGGGATCTATTCCAGTCAATAAATCAAACTAAAACATTGAGCAACTGGGATGTTCCCCGCTGGATAATTAAAAAATGAAGCGGTAAACATCTCCAATGCCAATAAAAGTAACTCTAATGGAAGAGTAGATAACAAGTGCTAACAGGTTTGGTTTCCTTTTTTGAGGATAAGACAACCTGACATAGCAAGGATCCACAGATCAGAAAATAAGAAGAATAAAATCAAGAACAGTAAACTTCAAAGTGTTATGTCTTGGTGTGACAAGTTATATGTTTGGGATCTATTCCAGTCAATAAATCAAACTCAAATGTTGAGCACCCCTAAATCATATAATAATAAAATACTGTAAAAATAGAAAACAAGAGCCAATAGGATAGGTCTCACTAGGTAGGTCTCTGCGAGATGGCTTTGGTTGTTTGGGAGCTTTTCTGGGAGAAAAATGATACTGAATGAGCAAGGTTTTTAAACCTAAATTGCAATAACAGAAATATGGGGAACAACAAGCCACTGCTAGACAGGTCTTCCAAGGGCAGAATTGGTGTTTGGCAACTTTTCTGGCTAATGTATTGGAGGGAAAGAGGAGTCATCTCTCAATCAGAAAATGTTGCAGATAAAGAAAAATTAGAGATCACAAAGCCTCTGAATGACTGACAGATTTAGTGTCTGCAAAGTTTTTTGGCAGAAAAATCAAAATGGAACTGCAAGCATCTCCGGAGTAGAAAATAATGGCAATGGAACGATGGAGAACAATAAGCTACTAAAAATACCACAAAGCCTTTCCATCTCAAATGCCGACCTGTCTCATTCTAACATTTAACTGGACAACACTCTACAATATGACTTAGGGTGCACTAAAAAATTAAAACAGCTGATCTACATCCATCAGGAGTTCCTAAATTAAAAATCCAAGAAACCTATAAAGTAAATCCCAGAATCCCTACTCGCTAGGTTAATTGTAGGTATGTAAATAAAAAAATGATTTGATAAAAGAAGATAAATCCATTATACCAATTTGTTCGATAAAGATTCATAAAGATGACATCGAAGTAATGACAGAGGGTCCTATGTTGGCAATTATGCACCACCCACCAGTTGGAGAAGATGCAGTTTGGAGGCTCATGATGCAGCCCTACTACATGTAGTGCTGTGAAATAGAGATGTGTCCAGAGGTGGAGCAAGATTCTGCCAGGCAGGAGCTGTAGGGCTGGCATCACATAGTTCAGACCGGTCTGTCCAACAGATGGCACAACCTTCACTGCACAGAAGCTGAAGAATCTCGCTGGTGAGTCAAAAATTGGTTTATGCTGCAGGTGCTGAACAATCTACTCTACACGGGTTGCAGTGGGAGGGGCAACATATATGAGGGGCGTAAGGGGACAGAAGCTCCTGCAGAACATGCCGCTTATATATGGTGCCTCTCAGACCATATATACATGGCGATGAATTTTTCATTTTTAATTCCAAAGTGAATTTACAGAAACTATGTTTCAGCCAGCTAAATACAAAGGCCGCACACAATTATTTTAATTCATATCCTGTTATGGACATTGTTTATTGTATTTTTCCAACATCTAGGCTCCTCCATAACTGATACGGCTATTAATAAATAATTAGTTATTAAATATTTTTTAGGTCGTATGATTCTAGAGTTGCTGCCAACCATTTTCAGTCCATATGAATAAATACTTTTATTTCGGATGTGTTGTAAATAGATAGAAACCTATTTAGATCTCCGAATCCAGAATTTTGATATATCAAACTGCTAAATTGAGACTTAAAATGTGGTAAAATAAATAACGACTAAAGAGGCATACTATGAATCACAAATTAAGAAACTAGCATTAACCAACCTCTGCCAAGCAAATGGCCCTGATATTCTGCCCTCCTCTGTTAATGCCTACGACTGTTTCCAAGTAATCCGTATTTTTTCACTTAAGTGAAAACAAGAATGATGATGAGTCAAAAAACCACCTATATAATTAAGAGAAAGTGGGAAATATATCCACAAGCAGAAAGCAATCAACAATAACTTTGCAGAGAAACCCTACAGCTGTTTGTTAGATATAAAATACAATTTATTAAATCACCTAAGATAATTAAAAAATTCCAGAGCATGTCTACTGAAGCCATAAAGAAATTGGTATAAATTTTATTAATCAGGAGAAATACAAACACATGTAATATACGGAATGTAGGAAAACTTTTTACAAAATTGGGGTAAAATTACCTTTCCGTACAATTACGCCTTCTCCTCTGTTATATGCCAGTTCTGTCCCCTAGTTCCGTAAAAACAAGAATAACGCCAATTCATTACAGAGAAAACCCAAGAGATATGTAACAACCCCGACAAAAAAACTCAAAGAACATTTACACAGAAAGTTATGAAATCAGCTTTTGAAACAAACCCTATGTCTTCAAAATGAAACAAGAAAGGTATAAGTACCACAAACAATTCTAAGATCTTGCTTCTTATTACACCTTCCTTTGTGAAATGATACCAAAAACAAAGTAAGCGCGAACATGAACCAAGATTGTACGTTTTCTTATTGCGCCGTGTTGGAAACCTATCTCTCGAAAAAATTGCCTAGCGATGTCTGTATGTGCAGAAAATAACAACCCAACAGAATTGTAAACGAACGGGGCTAGTGAAATCATGTGGTTTTTTATATCGTTAATCAAGCGAATTCAACCTAACGCCTACGGACAATTTTTTTCTAAAAATGCAACCAAAAGAAAATCTAAAATTCTAATATATTTCCTCTAAATCTACTTTCTCTGTAAGATCAGACTCAACGAGAGCAAAACTACGAATTCGCCATCCGTGTCACAGTTGATTACTTGGTGTTGTGCAAACCATAATGAAAGATACGGGAGTCTATTTATTTTCCATTTTAACCAAACAAAAAGGAGTGGGGATTTCAAAAGAATACGACCGTTGCGTGTGATGCAGCAGTTTTTTGAAACAAAAAGAGGAGGCAGGAATTTGATGGCCGTAATCGCCTTTTTTGGCAGTTTTAAACTGGTTATGACAACTTAAAATTTATTAAGACATTTTATAAAATCGTAAATATGACACTTGAAAATATTAATAAAAAACTGTATAAATTTATTATATATAATAATATAGTATTTTACATTATAATATAAATATATATTATACTAAAATGTTTATGATCTAAAAATAAATTTATTTAGATATTTTAAAATGATAGATAAAAATGTTTATAAATTTGTGTATATGTTTCTATTTTGTTTGTTGTATATATGTTTTTTATCGGTAATAGGTATGAATTTATTAATCTAATCAAGTTAAAACTTGGCCCGAACCAAGGATGACTACATAAGGAAAGTCATCTTCCAAATAAAGAAAAAGCATAAATAGATCAAATAACATGTAGATATTAGGAACTTCAAAACCAAATGCAGCCATTACAAATTACCCGATAACTCCTCACTTCTTCTAAGAGCAGAGGACCATATCAAATGGTTTGTTGTCACATTTCCCTCTTCTCCCTCTCACAATCTCCCAACCATCATCTATATGACCCTCGTCATGCTTCTGCGGATTATTAAGGCAACATTCATCCAAATGAACCTTGTCTTCCTGCTATAGATTTTTGTATGATTTCTCATGCACCTTTACACAAGGTCCCACCAGTCAATCTTTTCCTTAATTTCTAGTGTAGCAGAAGCCTTACATTCTCCTCCATAGCAATGGTGGTTTTCTTCATAACCAAATGAGCATATTGATGTTGAAAACCTCTTATGTTGTTGCCCTTTCTTCTCCACTATATAGTGATGGTGTGCTACATCTTTCCACCACGAGGCTGACTCAGTCAATCTCTTTTGAGCGCAATGATCAGCTCTATGCCCTATTTGAAAGTATTGCCTACAACAAAAAATGCACCCCTTCATAATCTACAAGTTGTGTCCAACACCCTTTTATAGTTTTAAGCAAAATTTATTCTCAAAGACCATAAAAAATATCCATCTCCACTAATATCTGCACATAAGTAGAATGAAGAATATTGGAAGACCCTTCATCAATCATTAAAAAGCTTCCCAAAGGATTACCAATAGCTTCAAGACAAGAATCAAACCAATAATGTAGAGGAAGATTAGGAAGTTGCATTCATATAGACGAATCAAGTCAAAAGTTTATGTAGCAGGACAAAAAAGTAGGGTCACATGGTTTCAACATTAAGGGGTACATTTTCTCCCAACTCCAAATGTTGTCACAAAGAATTTTGGTTCTATCATGTGCATGTTCAAGAACTACAATAAAGAACCCTCCTACACATGGGTAAATCTGGTCATAACCTTCCAAAAGAGGCTCCCAATTTTCTAATATCCACTTGTGGAGCTCACTAAGACTTGGCCAAAGTTCTCTAAAGTGCCCTATTAGACCTAAACTATAAAAAAATTCAACATTGTAATTTACCTCCTCTTTCATTTCATCGATTATCTCTATCGTTATAGACCTTGTCTTCTAAGATCTGATTGATACTCTCATACCCCCTCCATTCATGCATTTCATCTTCGATACCCTAGTTTTTTGGTGAACATTTACCTCACCATCCACCTTTCCCATCGTGACTCCCATTGGGCCTTTACTTCTTCCTATCTGCAGTTGAGACCCTATAGTACTCCACACTTTCTCCATGTGTAGATCTCTAAAAGGGGCATCCATAGTTGTCTTTCCCCCATCAAAAAATGCCAATCCATGATTTATTTTTTCGCCTGTAGCCCCTTTTTATTGGGTACACTCACCCATGAAGTAATGGGAGAGGGGCATGAATTGTGAAGACCCATTATTGGGTTATAGGTGGTTGTCGTTACCTTTTGCATGAGATCCACTGTTAGATGCATTACCAAAAATGTGATTCAACTTCCGATGGCCATACTTCCCTCTGCACAAATCTTCAATACCCAATCACTCACACTGGCCCACACCATAAAAGCAATGAAAATCAAAAACCCTAGTTGTCGGCTCGAAAGAAATGAGAGGTTGCTCCATTCCTAGGCAATTAAACTCATCAATTTTTGATGTGTACTGACCAGTTGTTTGTTGTATATTCAATATTAACTCTGAATCTTTTTTAATAGAATATAAATTTAAGATTATTTTTAAAGTAAATTGGAGATTTTTACATATATTACTGATTTTCCAATGTATTATAATATCTCTATTTATTTATTATATATCACATTAATTTATAATCTACATGTAAATTGAGTAATTTCTTTAGTTGTTTTGAAAATTTAGTGACTTGTTTAGTTGATTTAAAAAAATTGTATGTATTGCTAATTGAGGATTGTTTTTTTCCATTCTTGACAATCATTATTTTCTATAAAATGTAAAATGACACACATCAAAATGACCAAATTGTCACATAAAAATCATATGATAGGTAGAGGTGACCGTCAAATTCAAGCCCTACTAATAGGTTTGTGGGGGAGCTTTGCTTTTCTAAATGATTTTTTTCTTTTGAATAGTTCTAGACTCTCTTTTAGATAAGTTATTCTTTTTGGACAATGGAAAATAGTGACTTATCACGTTCTTTCTATAAAATTATTCAGTCTTTTTGGAATGAGGCTTTTCTCATTTATGATGTTACATATCTTTATGATTTTGGTAACATGTCTCTCTAAATCTTGTAGAGGCTTTTCTCATTTATGATGTTGTATATCTTTATGATTTTGGTATTTTATTGATTATTTTATTAGTTTAACATGTCTCTCTAAATCTTGTACTTTGATATCAATATAGTACCTATGATTTGTGAGACATGTCACTTTCAATTATCAATGCTTTTTCTTTTATCACCATCAACTTATATTTCAAGATTCAATTGATATTGAAGGTACAAAATATCCAATTCATAATGTTATATAGATTGAAGTTTGTTGAATTGGGTCTCAAGTCTTTAGGGTTTTTTGGCCAACTTGAAAGACTTGTCCATGTAGAGAAGGAAAATTGAATTCAAAGGGCAAGTCTTATGAACTCTTATATGTCCAACAACCAAGTGTAGGGATTTTTTCTTACTACTTTTAAATATTGATTGACCTTCCATTTATTTATTCTTGATCTTGAAATGCTTTTAAGATTCTCTATGACTATTAATATAATATGACTCTTTCATGAAAATAGCATATGATGATTTGAGGAAATTCTAAACTTCAAATATTTAGCCTATGTTTCTCAAAACATAAAAACTAGGCTCACTATTATTTGAAGGTGATATTGCTTAACATGCTTGTCTAATGACCAAAGGAAAATAAAAGGATGCTATCATAGGGCATGAAACTGCATCAATAGAATGCATCGTCAAATAGTAGTAAAGGCAATACATATTTTGGATTTGAACTTAGATTATTTAAATTTCTAAAGATTCATTTCTATTGCTTTTTCATACAAAAAAAAGATATCCTCTATTTTGGTACAAAATGTACTTTTCAATTTTTTGATAATTTGTTTTGTTTGAGAAACTTTCCTCTATTCTATAATACAACACATTTTCTTCATTTTGATTCAAAAATTAACATTCTATATTGATCTATATTGTATTTTTTTTCCATCCTATCAAAGTGGCAACAAAGCTATAATGTCTATAGTTGTTTGTATTCTATTTTGATCTTATTTTTAGTAGACTTTTAGTTATATCATTTCCCTTCAAGTGTGTCAAGTATAAGATCCCTAATTTCCAATAATAGGATTCTAAGATTTTTATATAATTCTAAGAGTGATTAATTCTTTAAGCTATTATTTCACTAAGTTGCATCTTCACAAATTACTTGAAATTTATAACTTTCATTATTTTGTGTGGAAAACGCATCCCATGTATCTTTTAGAAGCATGGTAAATGATTTGACATTATCCTTATTCAATACAATAAAAATAAAAAATTAGTATAAACCAATATTTTTTTAGTTTTTTGTAGACATTGTTGGAGCAAAAAGGATATGAATTATCTTGACAATCGTTTTCTCGTTTCAATGTTGTATTATAGATAAGATAAGTAGATGAGGATTAAATCCTTTAAAATTTGTATTCAATTTTTTTTGAAATATTGAATTTTAACATTATTGAGTTAAATAGAGAAATCTTAAGCCATATCCAATTCTATTCTTCTTAGTGTATTTTCCCCCTTTCAGTTCACTTTTCTTTAAAGTTTGTAGAAAAGTCTTTGAATTGGAAATTGATGTAATGGAGCCAACCATAAAAGTCTTAAGAGACAAAACTAGTCCTCAAGATCCTCCTCACTAAAGTATTCAATAAGAATGGTGTCAAATTTAGGCCAAAGTGCTTAAACGCTCATCACAAGTGTTGGAAAAGGTGGTTCAAGGTTCTCACAACCCAACACAAACTAGGCAATCCTAATTGCTAGGATACCCCAAGTTTTCCAAGACAACTAATCACTAGTTGTCCATTAGGCACAATGACAACTTTTGACAAAAGACTCCTAAAACACAAACTAGGACTAGGGGTGACTCTAGAATGGAAATCTAGTCTATTTAGGTCCTAGGCAAAGTGGGATGATGGATGGATCCATACTATGCAAGTTCCTTCTAATGGTTGCTTCACAATACCTCCTTTAGGCTTGTAGCCCATCAAAATTACAAAATAAGCCCAAAATGAGAAAAATCCACACAACCCAATAAAATAATCATGGATTTGGATACCCCTTTGGGGTTTACAAAATATACTAAAGCATCAGGACTTGAGGACATAAACCAATCATGTTTTATTTACCTTTTCTCCTAGGAAATCAACCCTATTAGTCCTCTGATAACAAAGGAAGTATACTTTCTCCTTGTAAAAACCCAAATATAAAAATTTTAACATGAGGGGGCATAAAAATTAAAGTCAAAAATGAGATTTCAAGTCTTGATGACTTCTCTGGAGTGAGTTATGGGAGTTGATGTTCAATGGTGTGGGCATGCACATGGAAATTGCATGCCTAGGGCATCAATTTCCTTCTTGCCTCCTAAAAGTTATTTTATGAAACCAAATGCATCTTATAGTACAGGGTTAGTACTTGGCTTTAACTCTAGGCCATTAGATTCCAATGGTGAAATCCCAAGATATGACTAATTTTGTATGAAACCATAGGTCTAGGCAATCAACTATGACAATATTTACAAAAACACAGATATTTAGAGTTAGGAGATGATTCAAAACTTCAAACCAAATGAATTGGAAACTTAACTCATCCAAGAATCCAAAAATGTGACTCATACCTTCTGGTCTATTTGTACACATCCGTACAATTTGTTACAATTTTAATTTTGCAGGAAAATAATGTTATTTGTATTGATTCAAAAGAAAAAGTACACATTGTGTCGTACCACCTGCCTAAAAGGGCTTATGTAGGAATCCTCAATGGTCATAAAATTATTTCAAACCAAATTTGGCTGTTGGGGAGTGAAAATACAAATTTTGCAACTTTTTGCTAAAAGTTGCATGACAACTTTTTAGCAACTTTGCAAGAATTGTGTAACTTTTGCAATAATTGATCAAATCATGATCAAGGCTTAACTAAATGATCCAACATGGATCCAAACATGTTAAAAACATTAAAATAAGGAAATATACTAAGTTCTAAGGTTATTTTACTTATTTGACCAATAGTTGTCCAAGGGCTTATAATGTGCCAATCTTGGAACCAGGTATTACAATTGGGTCCAAATAAATAACCTGCATTCCTAACCTATCCTAATAGTTCCTAGGACCTCCAAGAAGTCCAACAAGTGCATAAAAACACTTTCATTTATGAAGATGCTCCTACACCATACTTCCCTTGAGTTTTTGAACTCAAGTTCTTACTTGAGGATAATTGTTCAATAGAAGTACCATGTTATTTGATCTAATCCTCTATCATCCAAGTAGCATCAATGTCAAGGATTCCTTTCCATTTCACCAAGTGTTTCATTTATTTCCTCTTTCTAGTTTGTTTTTGTAACTTGGTCTCAAGAATTTGTTCCAACTCAATAGGTTTTCTTTGCGGGAGATCTGTCACATAGTCTTCATTGTCTCCAACATCTATTATCCCTACAACCTTTGTAAGGGGTGATATTTACAACATTAAATATGGGAGAAATCATCAAAGTAGGGGGAAGAGAGATTCATAGGTATTTTCACCCATTTTGTTAAGGATGGAGCATGGTCCAACCTTCTTCATGTGCAACTTTGTGTATCTACCCTTAGGTAGTCTCTCCTTCCTCATGTATGCCCATGCTTTACCTCCAACCTGGAAATGAACTTCTCTCCTTCTCTTATCTACATTTTCCTTGTATTTCATGATGGATTTTAGTAATGTTTCCTTCACTTTTTCTTGCACATTAGTGATCATTTTTTCCAATTCTTCACCTTGTGCACTAACTCTAAAATCATAGGGTAATTTCACCAAAACTAATGGACCTTTTCCATAAACAATTTGAAAAGGTGTTTTTCTAGTAGACCTGTTCATTGAATCATCGAGTGCAAACTCTACTTGAGGCATGACCATATCCCAAGTTTGGGAATTGTTTTTGGCAAGACATCTTAGGAGGTTTCCAAGTAACCTATTGACCACTTCAATCTACCCATCAATTTGTTAGTGATCGACAAAGCTATCGGTCAGATTTGTGCTAATCTCTTTGAAAAAAGTCCTCCAAAAGTATCCTTGAAATTTAAAATCTCTATATGAAACTATTGTTTGAGGCAAGCCATGAATTATGACTACTTCCTTGAAGAAGAGATGTGTTATGTGAGATGCATCATTTGTGCTTTTACATGGTACAAGTGGACCATCTTGCTGAATCTACGCACTATGACAAACACACTATCAAAACCCTGTTTAGTTCTAGGAAAACCCATCACAAAATCCATTGAAATTGATTCCCATTGTCTAGTAGGTATTGTTAGGGGCTACTATAGTCCTTGGTTAGTATACATACCTTTGGCTTGTTGATAGATGGTACAAGTTTCTATGAACTTTTTGACTCTATTCCCCATTTTTTGCCAAAAGTAACTCCTTTTTACTAGGTCCCTTGTCTTGTCTATCCTAAAGTGACCACCCAAGCCACCACAATGTTCTTACTTTATGATATTTTTTATCATGGAAAACCTAGGTATGCATCATTGAACCCCTTTCAACAATAGTCCATTTTGAATCAGAAAATCAACAAAATTAGTATGATATTTGCCTATCATTTTGGTGCATACCTCAAAACCTTCTCCAAAATCTAGATCATTTGTATACAAATGTTTTAGTGAGTCAATCCCCAGACTCTAAAGTTGTACTTATTCAATTAGACCAACTCTTCTGCTAAGGGCATCAACCAATTTGTTTGCTACTCCATTTTTGTGCTTAATGTTGAATGTATATGCCTGCAATTGTTCCATCCATTTGATGTGTTTGACTCCAAGCTTCTTTTGAGTATTTAGGAAACTTAATGCATGGTTGTTAGTATAAACAATAAACTCTTTTGGGAGTAAGTAATGTCTCCATTTTTTCAATGCTTGCACTATTGCATATAGTTCCAAGTCATATGTAGAGTACTTTTTCTTCGCATCATTTAACTTTTCATAGAAGAATGTTACTGCCTACCTTATTGGCTCAAGACTGCACCAATTGCCAAGTTGCTTGCATCAACTTCAATAGTGAATATCTTTTTGAAGTTAGGGAGCATTGGATTCGATATTGGGACACTTTATTCTTTAGATATTGGAATGCATCTACAATCTCTTTCTTCCATACAAATCTAGTCTTCTTACCACCCTTGATGGTGTCCAACATGGGAGCACAAACGTGGCTGAAATTCTTAATGAATTTCCTATACAAAGTTGTAAGGCCATGAAAGCTTCTAACATCACCTTGGTTCTTTTGTGGAGGCCAGTTGACAATTTCTTCAACCTTTTTAGGGTCCATTTTGAGGTTGCCTTGTGAGATGAACCCTAGGAACACAAGTTCCTTCTTCATGAACATGCATTTCTCCAAATTAATCACTAACTTGTGTCGATGGAGTCTCCTCAGAACCTGTTCAACATGTTGAAGATGTTCTTCCCTACTATGACTGAAGATTAGGATATCATCAAGATATATTACAACAAATTTGAGAATAAAATCAATGAAAATCTCATTCCTGAGTCTCAGGAATGTACTAGGTGCATTGCTCAACCCAAATGGAATCACTAACCACTCAAAAAGGCCTTCATTTGTTTTTAAAAAAAAAATCCATTCATCTCCTAGTTTTATCCTAATTTGGTGGTATTATGGTTTTAAATCAATTGTTGTAAAATAACATGCATTTCCCAACTGATCAACCAAATCCTCCATTATTGGCATAGGGAATATGTACCTAATGGTAATCTTGTTGATGGATCTACTATCTGTACACAATCTCCATTTTCCATCCTTTTTAGGGGCAAGAATAGATGGGACTACACATAGGCTAAGGCTTCTTTGTATTAAGCCCTTTTGTAGTAGTTCATTGACCTATTTCACAATCTCTACATGTTGAGTAGGTGTCATCTTCTATGGGGCCTTATTAGGAAAGGAGGAGCTAGGTATTAGGATAATTTGATGACTAATTTCTCTTAAGGGAGGGAGGCTTGTGTGTAGGTCACTAGTAGTGACATCACTATATTTTTTTAATAGTTTCTTAACTTTGTCAGGTATGGGATCCTTGACATTAGACCTTATGATGCCCTTTGGTTTATAAATCAGTATGAAACATTCAGTGTCAGGTTCCTTCAAGGCTTGTAAAATTTGCTTTTATCCTATGATGACCACATTAGGTTCTTTCTCTGCCTTAGCATCAAATAATGGCTTCATAGTGAAGGTCACACAATTTTTGGTTATGAAGTAGGTATTCTTCCTACAATGATGTGTGGCATCCACATCATATTGTCAAGGTCTACTAAGGAGGATGTGGGAAGCATCCATTTCAACAATATCACAAAACTTTCTCTTTAAAGTCTAATAGGGAAAACTCTACCCAAGCTTGTTCAGTCACTAGAGTTTGCAAACCTTTGGTTAACCAAGAAACATGATAAGGAAAAGAGTGAGGCTTCCTAGTTAAATTCAAATTTTGAACCATTTCATAAGACACTGGGTTCTCAATAGAACTAGAATCAATCAATAAGTTGTATACTTTGCCTTAGCATTTGATTTTGGTTCTAAAGAGGTTCTTCCTTTGATGTGATTCTTGAGTTTGAGGTATCTCTAGGAAATTGTGCATCATCATCAAGCATGCTCCTCCTTAAGGTTCTTTTTCCCTATTATCATCATGTTTGTCTTCTTCAATGAGTTGTGCTCTTCTCTCCCCTTGATTGTTGTTGTTCCTCTTCTTAGGGCATCTACCTACATGGTGACCCAAATAGTTACCATTATAACATTTTATAGGTCCATTACCTCTTCCTCTACCTCTATTGAAGGGTTTCTTCCCTCTATAGTTTCCTTCAAAACTTGATTCACCATGCTCTTTGTCTCCTTGATTTTGATTAGGACTTTTGTTTCCACTATACTATCCTTTATTCCAGGAATTATTCTTTCCTTTGAATTTCTTGTTGTTTTTATTACCTTTACCTTTTTCTTGGTCTTGTCTTCTCTTCCTCTTCTCCTCTACTTTGATTGCCAACTAGTAGCATTTATTCACGGAAGTAGGGGTATGTAGGCTTAGTTCCTCTTGGATGGGTACCTTGAGACTATTCATGTATCTAGAAAATTTTCCTTCCCCATCCTCTATTGTATTTGTCCTCATGGACAGTTTGAAGAAATCTTCTGTATAGAAGCTTACATCTAAGTCCTTTTGTTTGAGACTTTTCTTCCTTCTATGGTTTTGTACCCCATAGTATTTAGGCACATAGATTTCTCTAACTAGTGCCACTATCTCATTCCAAGATGAAATCATGCTTCTTCCTTTCTTCACCCTTTCAGTCTAGATGGAGTTCCACCAAGTTAGGGTTGCTCCCTTCAACTTAGAATTTTCCATTTTCACTCTCAACTCTTTTGGAATGTCTTCAGATTCAAAGAATCTTGTCAAGGCCTCAATCCAATCTAAGGCCAAATTTGCATTCATTTTCTCATTAAAAGTTGGCAGTTCCAACTTCTCTTCCATAGTTCTCTTTCCCATGGATTTGATGGCATTCAAAAGGTGCCTCTGCTTTGCTCTTTAGGTACCTCTTCATCCTATTCAGGGTCATTCTCTTCTTCAATTCTTTCATCTTTTGAATTTGTCTCACTACTCTTGTCTGCCTTGCCTTCAAGGTCTTTTAGCCTTTTTGCTAATGCAACATTCATTGCTCTCTGTTCTCTCATATTATTTGCAAGTTCAACATTTGTGACCTTTGTAGGTATGTCTTCATCTTTGATAAGAGACATGGATCTGATACCACTTGATGCAATGGAGCCAACAAAAAAATTCTTAAGAGACAAAGCTAGTCCTTAGGATCCTCTTCATTGATGTATTCAATAAGAATGATGTTAGATTTAGGCCAAAGTGCTCAAACACTCATCATAAGTGTTGGAAAAGGTGGTTTAGGGTTCTCACAACCCAACCCAAATTATAAAATCCTAATCATTGAGATACCCCAAGTTCTCCAAGACAACTAATCACTAATTGTCCATTAGGCACAATGAAAACTTTTGACACAAGACCCCTAAAACACAAACTAGGACTAGGGGTAAATATAGAATGGAAATCTATTATTTAGGTACTAAGCAGAGTGGGATGATGGATACATCCACACTATGCAACTTCCTTCCAATGGTTGCTTCACAATCCCTCCTTTAGGCTTATAGTTCTTCAATATTGCAAGACAAGCCTAAAATGAGAAAAATCCAAAAAACCCTATAAAATAATCATGTATTTTGATACCCTTTTGGGGTTCACAAAACATACTAAAGCATCAGGACTTGACGACATAAACCAATCATGTTTTATTTATCTTTTCTCCTAGGCAATTAGCCCTATTAGTCCTCCAATAATAAAGGAAGTATACTTTCTCCTCATCAAAACTCCAATATAAAAATTGGAGAATGAGGGGGATTACAAATGAAAGTCAAAAACAAGATTTCAAGTCTTGATGACTTCTCTGGAGTGAATCATGGGAGTTGTTGTTCAAAGATGTGGACATGCACATGGGACTTGCATGCCTAGGGCATAATTTCCTTCATGCCTCCTGAAACTTATTTTATAAAACAAAATGCATCTTATAGTACAAGGTCAGTACTTGAATTTCACCAAAGTTCATTAGATTCCCATGGTGAAATCCCAAGATATGACTAATTTTGTATGAAACCTTAGGTATAGGCAATCAATTATGACAATATTTACAAAAACATAGATATCTGGAGTTAGGGAATGATTAAGAATTCCAAACCAAATTCATTAGAAATTTAACTCATCCAAGAATCCAAAAATGTGACTCAAACTTTTGGTTTTTCCATACACATCCATACAATCCGTTACAACATTAATTTTGTAGAAAAATAATGTTATTTTTATTAGTTTAAAAGAAAAAAGTACACATTGTGTCCTACCACTTGCCTCAAATGGATTATGTAGGCATTCCCAATGGTCACAAAAATCTATCAAACCAAGTTTGGCTTCTAGGGAGTGAAAATACAAATTTTGCAATTTTTTGCTATTTTTAGCAACTTTGCAAGAATTGTGCAACTTTTGCAATAATTAATCAAATCATGATCAAGACTTAACTAAATGATCCAAAATGGACTTAAAAATGTAAAAAACATTAAAATAAGGAAATATGATAAGCTCTAGGGTTATTTGACTCCTTTGACCAGTAGTTGACCAAAGGCTTATAATGTGCCAATCTTGGAACTAGGTTTTACAATTGGGTCCAAATAAATAACCTTCATTCCTAACTTATCCTAATAGTTCCTAGGACCTCCAAGAAGTCCAAGAAGTTCATAGAAACACTTTTATTTATGAAGGTTCTCCTATACTAGAAACTCTATTTTTATTTACTTTATGATTACATGATATATTATTTCTCACTATAACTTTCAAAGAAAATTCATACATTTGATTCCTTATTTGAATGATGTATGAATTTGTTTCATTTTAGTTGGTTGAAAATGATCACCTTTGAAAATGTACACATATTTTGCAAAAATCTACCTACATAGGCTAAATATGTCTAACATGAAGAATTTTTCTTTTCATAGCTTAAAATCTATAGTTTTGGATGACTTTTTTTTTTCCAAAATAGGTAAATGCTACCAAAAAAAGGGGTAGTAGTGCCCTATACAATAGAGCATATGTTAGATGACCAAAGGTACATAAAATATCACTAAGGTGAATTGTTGCCTACTAGGTTTGGCATAAGGAAATATTGAAGCCCAAACCAAAACTCACCATTCTATCTATGCACTAATTCTTGTTGTTCATGCACCACACAATTAGTAGTACAATCTACTGCAACATTGGTCTCTCAATAAATATGTTGAATGGAGTAATTCCAAATGTTTCCAAGAGATGACTTTATTGAATCAAACCATTTACCTAGGTTTCAGTTTTGGCATTCCCTTGGAAATTGCTTTGATACAATTAGCGAGTGGCCTTTGATTCCAACATCATCAATGCCTATTTTTAGATAGAGCTTGATTCTGAGTTCAAGGGCCTCGCACTCCACTATATTGTTAGTGCAAGTATTCAACCTCTTGGAACTTTCCCAAACTAGAACTCCTTGAGTATCCTGAATGATACAACCAACATCACCAATCCCCAGATTACCTTTGGCTATGCCATCAAAGTTGAGTTGAGTTTGAAGAGCTTGGGGGTCTTCCATTTAACTAGTGAGCAGTTAACATTGGATTTCAATGGTGGAGGGGTAGGAAGTTTTATATTTTTCCATCTCAGACACAACTCTTTGTCTCATTGTGTGAAGATAGAATGCCTCTTGACATTGGTCCTATTGTTTGTTATTTTAGTATATTAGCCTCCCTGCCTTTGAATATGCATTAGTTTCATTCCTTCTAGAGGCTCAACAAAATCATATATAGTGCCAAAATCCAAATACTAGCACAAATGTGATACTTCCTCTTGGGCTAGGCAGCTAAGAAGTTACTAAATTCCTCCTAACAAGGGTCAGGCCATTACAACTCATTCTGAATCCAATCCTATAAAGTGGCATCCAATAGGAAGTTAAGGAAGAGATGATCAATGGTCTCTTCATCCCATTTTCACAAAGCATTCTATGAGGGGCCATGTATGCCAAACTTTCTAAGTATCTCAGTGATGAAGCATTTGTGATGTAAGACCACCCAAAGGAAAGTCCCTACCTTTAACAATATAAATTGATGCTAGCAAGGAATTGACAACCATTCCCCAACTCCAGTTTGGGGGTCTTGAACATCATATCCTAAGTTTTTTGAATACTTACCACTCTTGGTAGCATACTAGATGATCAAATAATGGGTGTTGGTGAATTGTATACACTCTAAATGTCTCAATCCTTCTATCCAAGTGATTCCATGAGTTGGAATGCTTGAATGGAGGCTTAGAGATCCCTATCCATGGAGTTGAAGGATATGTTTAGAGCAATGCAAATAGCTCTCAGCTGAGTCTTTGAGACACAATCCTTGCTAGTAAACCATGCAATGGGAGGTTCTTTGAGACAAGAGCAAGAATGCCAACATCCAAGAGAACTCTCAAAATGCAATGCAAATATGAACTAAGCTAACATGCAATGCACAATGCAACTATCAGAGTGTTACAAATCCAAACTAGTTAAGCTATGTGATCTAGATTATTACAAAAGTAGAAGCTACACTATATGATTCTAAGCTAAAATGCCATGGTATGAGAGAATGTAAATAAGAGAGTAGAAGTTCTCCACAAGCTCTCAAGAAATTGATCAATAAACTTGCAATATAACAATACTCAAGAATGTGGATCCTTTGAGAAGGGCGGAGCTCTTTCTTTTAAATACATATGGATGGTGGAGATCAAGATCAAGGGATGAACAATCAATGGTGCAAGTTGACTTTGGCATGATCCATGTGCAAGAGGAAGTCACAAAAAAACCTTTTCTTTTAATTTGTAAAATAGAAAAAGGACTTTATGTGTGCACATTGAGTGGGTTAGAAGAATGGGGTCTTTCATTTAATTAAAAGGGGACATGTTCTTTTAATCAAATAATGAACTTAGGATAATATAGTCAAACTATAGGTTATAATGTAAATAATTGTTTTTTAGCAATTTGATCTAGGAAAATGATTAATTAATTTAGCCAAAATGTTGAGAAGGGGGATAATAGTCTAGATGATGATTTTTAGGTGATTACAAATTGGCATTGCATCCTATCTAGCTCAACTTGTAGTTCTAAAGAAAGTGGTTCAAGCAAGCCCAAAGAAGAAATATCCAACCATTTCCATTCACTACCCAGATTTGTGTGGGTTGGAAAAGTATAAAATTTTAAAAAACTCCCTATTAATTAGGAATTCATGGATAAATTTATCCAAATTAAGAAGCTTTGAAACTCTTCCACGAATCTTGCCAAAATTTTGATGATTCTTCATTATTGATACACCATGATAAGTGATCTACGATGATGTTCTTGGCATTGTTCATGAATTTCTAGGTGAGTGACCCTTGAAATAATTTTGGACAGGTGAGGATTCTTATCAGGTTACTATTATCCAAACTTTTTGATTGGAAGAGCTGACACCATTGTTTGTGGGGTTCCTTGTATAGTTTCCAAATGAGCTTTGCCCCAAATGCTAAGTTTTATCATTTGAGTGATTTGATGCTAGCTCCACCATCTCTTTTGTCAGTGCAAGTAATAGTCCATTTAATCAAATATATTTTCTTAACTTCCTTGGACCCTTCCCAGAAAAATTTCTTCATGGAACCTTCCATTTCAGACTCAACTTTGGAGGTTAGGTCTAGGGAAGACATATAGTAGGTTGAAATGGTATACAAAATTGTCTTAGTCATTGTAATCCATCTAGGAGATAGAGTCATTTGTTGCGCGAAGACATCACCTTGGATTTAAGCCTTTTGATTACCTCTGACCAATTCTTGGAGGCATTAGAGCCATTAAAGGTCTTCACTTCAAGAATTTTGTTTGGGATTTGTTGTATTGAGAAATAGAGGATGTCTGCAATTTTACATTGGACAAAGAGTTTAGTATTGGAGAAGAAAATGTAATTCTCTTCATTGTTCATATCTTGTCTAAATAGTAATTTGAAATCCCTTAGTGTGGCTTGAATACATCTAGCTGTTGAGATGATGGGTGTTGCACACATTGCATAATATTATCATATTATATTTTATTATATAATGTTGCACCTAGATGGATGGGCTACATGTAAAGATTCCCATAGGATATACTTGATGAGCTGTATTGTAACATTGTGATAATATTTCATGTAATTATTTAATTTTGGGGAAAAATAATTAAATTTCTAATATTAAATGTGGGGTCAATGGGTTAGGTAGCACATGGTTTTAGCACATGGCTTATGTAATACCACTTGGTGGTTTTGTGGGACTTATTACTATATAAGAAGCCACAAGGGTAGTTGTTGGTGTGAGAAGATAGAAAGGCAAAAAGGGAGAGTCGACAGGTTAGCCAAGGGAGCATTTGTGAAGGTTGGAAGCATGGCATGGGACGTGTGGATTTATACTTGTTCACATAGATTGCTCAGTAGTGGTTATGGCTTTGAAGGCTTCCATGGTTGTATTGCAATGATGTTTTTGCTGAATAATACATGGTGATGGATGTTTTTGGAGATATCCCCAGGATATATCTTGTGACACAATTTTTGTGCATATGTTGTCTATTCTCTTGCATGTGGATTATTACTTCCATATTTATTTCATATCTATTATGGGTTATGTGGAAATAGTTATATTATTTGTTGCAAGTTTTCCTACAAGTGGTATCAGAGCTATGGTTTTATTATTGTAACCCTAGATTGAATCCATGGGAATGCATGAGAGGTTAAAAGAATAAACAAGATATATGAGTTATTTATTGTAGATCTGAAGGTTTTGAGTTTTCCATTATGATGGGATGTTGGTAGATTTGGGGCATGTGAAATTGTTGGACAAAAGGGTTTTTGGATGTTTCATTTAAATGAGGGTTTTAGGAGGGAGCATGCATAAATGACCTCTTGGGTAAAAAAAAACCTTACCATTGGATTTGGGTCGATGTTTCCATAAATTTTGATATATAATATGCCCTAGTTTGGCCATGTTTAGAGGAAATGAAAGAGTTTTTTTAGTTTTAGCTTGTGATCGCTGTCAAATTTAATCCCGTTAGAATTTTTCATCACAATTAAAAACATCATAGTGAAAATAGTAAAAAGACTATCTTAGTAAAATGGGCATAACTTTCTCTCAGGATATTGGATTGTAGACTTCTTATAGGTGTTGGAAAAGCTAATTCAAACACTACAAGTTGATGTAAGTTTGGTTTTGTGATTTTGACATTTTGTCAGGTTTTAAGAGCCCAAAAGTTAGATGTTGTTTATTTTGAGCACAGATTAGGGCATAACTTGGGCATATGGAGTTGGATTTTGGACTTCGAGTAGTCAACAAAAAGCTCATGGAGAACTCTACACATTGGTTCAAATTTGGTGCAAGTTTGGCATGGTTTATTTGGTGATATATTAATCTGAATAGTTTATGGTATATATTGACTATGGTAACATTGTGAGTTTATGACATTGTATATTTTGGAGATTTAAGATTTGATGTCATTGTGTACTCAATTCATATTTCAAATTGGTCTCATGATGATATGGTTATCAATGTTTAATTTGGATATGTATGATGACTTGTTGGGTCTATAAGTTGTGTAGTGTTGTAAGTAGTCTATACTTACAAGTTGCATTTATAGCTTGGTTATGGGTTGTCTTTGCCCATTGATCTTTCATTATTGATACATATTCAGATTGGTGGCTTGGATTTGGGTTGTCTATGCCCTGAGTCACATGATTTGTTGATTTTTTTTTCATGTAGATGGGATGAGACATTGTTACCAAGTACAGTCATGGTGGAGGACTATGGTTGACTATTTATTCTAGCAGGTTGGACATATTTGTTATTCAGTTCATGGATGTGATCATGGTGCTATGGATTTTGGCATGACATGATTGGATATATAGGTGCATCCTTGATGTTCATTGGTTTGGATTCCTAATTTGGTTATGGTCCTATATAATCTTGGTTGAGGATCATGGTTATTTGGTTTCTTTTGAGGAGCTCATGATGTGCACTTTGAGTTCTTTGATGGTTTGATGCCTCGGTTGATTCTCATAGTTAGAGGATGGATTTTTTCATCATGATGTAATGGATAGCTTGGATACATAGTTTAGTAGGAGCTTGTGACAATGATGAGGTGACAATGCAAGATTGGTTTCTGGTTTGGCTTGTATCATCTTGGTTTCAGTTAGTTCTGACACTTTGGTTACATGTATAGACCTAGAGGATCTTCATGTTGGAGATGAATTTTATGATGCCTTGGTACTATGGTTTAGTGGGAGTTCTTGGCATTGATATATTTATTGAGTGTTTGTAGATGTTGGAGATTTGTCTTAGATCATGTTGCTACAGAAGTGTCTTTAACATTTGCATGGTGCACTTGGTTATCTTCATGGTGTGTGGAGATGGTTCTTCATGGTATGTGAAGATGGTTTTCTTTATGGTGTGTGGAGATGGTTGCATCTTGAGGACTTACAAGGTTATTGGTAAAGGTGTGGTTTATGCTTTCATTTGACATGTTATCCTTGGTGTGAGGATGTTTCCATTTTTATGTCATGGTATACTCTTGATATGCATTTAGAGTTGTGACATGTTATAATATGTTCATATGAAGCGTGTTATCTCTTTTGGTTGAGATGGTTTAGATTGTGTTGTCATGTTTATGTTCTTGAGGCCATGGTTGGAACTTTGACATTGATCTTGGTTTAGTTTCTTGCCACTGAGTACATTGATCATAAGCCAGATACTTCATGATATTGCTATGTTGCATTTGGAGTTGGCATGAATTGATTGGTAATAGGTGCTCATGGATACTTAGAGACGGTGGTGATGTTGATTTCTCTTGGATTAGAGAAGTATTTGTTGGGATAGTTGATGGTTTCAATAGGAAGTCCGAAGGGCATT
>CM053787.1:362018635-362088635 GCA_028749045.1 Cupressus sempervirens | reverse complement strand
AGTGCTGTGTGCTGCAGGTGATGGAATATCATCCAAGTTGGTAGTAGTTGAGCGAGTTTGGAGAACCACTGTTGGAGAAGGAACCACATGTGGTTGGGTAGAGGTGATATTTGGGCGGATGGGAAAAGTGGCTTGAGACTAAAGGACTTGTGATGGAGGATAGGGATGACAGAAAGATGCTCAATTGAAATGCTGATGTGTGTGCGTCCACAATGACATAAACTTCTACTTTTTTTTTATGATGCACTTTGCTTGGCATCCCAATGCTCTAGCAGATGAGGAGGTGTCTAGCTAAATCCATACATTTGGATGAAGAGATGATGCAAGTTTTAAATGCAATGGAAGCAATCTAGAATTCAAGTGGTCAATCAATTTCCTTATGGACCTGATGATAGCTCTAAGAAAGGATAAACCTGCTCGGCGAAAGATGTGCTTCATGTAGTTGTTCCAAAGGTGATGGGTGATTCTAACAAAAGAAGGAATTAGAAAAAAATTTCTACATCTTTTAAGAAAAGCCAAGTATGCCACTTTCTTCATGATCTTTATTCTCAACACTTCAAATTGCTTAGATTTAAAACCAATTTCCCTCCCATGAAGGGTATTGATTAATGTCATTTGATTTCCACAATCCATTAGTAATACATAAGATCTTCTAGCTTGATTGTGTCAAAAAAATTTAACATCAACGTTTCAGATCACACACAGTGATCCATCATCAGGATGAGGAGTGCAAGAAAATAGAGAAATAAAGTAGCAGACTGGAGCAAGCATAGAGATATAAAGGAGGAAGAGAGGAAAAAGAGGGGGTTAGCATGCAGATCAAGAGGGGGAACACAATAAAAATAAATAAATAAAAACATAAATTATAATTATGCTTGTTAGTGACCAATTTTGAGATGAGGTCTAGGATACCTTCATGCAGAGAGTGATCTTGATGATTGCCAAGTAGCCTATGAAAGTGTGCAAAAATCTCACTATTGATAGTATCCAACCCCACAAATTGGATTCCACTATCATTCATAATTTCCTTAATTTTATTAGCAACCCTTCTCTTTTGAACAGAGGCATGAAAGTACTTAGTGTTGGCATCACCTTCTTTGAGCCAGAGTTGCATGACCTTGTTACACCAAAAAGGTTTCTCTCGCTTCAGGATCTTAGAAAGTTCACCTTTGAGTTACTTCTCAATTAAGTATTCTTCATTCCTCATGCCATTCAAGATGATGTATTCATTGAGAGATCTCAAAATTTCCTCAATACATGTTTTTTACTCAAAGATATTCAAGAAATTTGTCTCATTCCAATCCTTGAGTTTTCATTTAATATGATGAAGTTTTTTTAAAAACTTAAAATTGATTGACCCCACCACTCAAATCTCACACCACCATAGTTCCAAGAGGCCAAGGATCTCACCATCCATCCATGACATCTTCAAGAACTAAAAGGAAGCTTTATGTTGACTAGATGCAAGTGATATTTCTAATTCAATTGAGAAGTGATCTAAAAGTCCTATGGGAAGGATTTGTGCATTGACATTGGATTGGCGACTGAACTAGTCTAGAGATTTCTAATATAAATGCAAAATTTTTCATTCTATTTGTCAATGTGAGAATTTCATTCTTGTTTGGGCAGTCTAAGAGCCTAGAAGCTACCATAAACTCTCTAAAGTTTGAGACAACTTGATTGACATTCCTAAGGCCTCCACTCTTCTTTCATGGATAGAACATTGCATTAAAGTGTCCTCCTATAATTAGTCATTCCTTCATGTTGTTGATAAAAATAAGGATTAAGTGCTTCTCATGTTCAGACCATGCACATTCATTATTGTGAACTCTTGATAAGAAGAAAAAATCTAAAACCTTTGTAGAGAACAAGTGTTTGTTGGATGAGATGGGAATTACTGATATAGAGTAGTCTTTCCAAAGTATGCCAATACCCCTACATGCCTCATCAAACCATACACATTCACTATTGTGAACTCTTTATTGGAAGACAAATCTAAAACCTTTGTAGAGCACCTGGTGTTTGTTGGATGAGATGAGAGTTATTGATATAGAGCACTTTTTCCAATGTATGCCAACACCCCTAGATGCTTGATTAGAACCATGGAAAAAGAAGTGCCATAGTTTGTAATATTTCCCAAATATTATCCCCTCACTAGCCAAGAGTTTTTTTTCTTGAAGGATGATCATATTGCAAAAATATTGTAGCAGTTTCCTTTTGACAAGGAATCTTTTTTCAAGGGCCTTAAGTCCCCTACCATTCCAAGAATTAATCTTCATTGCTTGGGTCTTCCTCCCTTGGTACTAAGAATTTTTTTGGATGCTAACAAATCATTTTGAAGATGCCTCTTCAATTCTAAGCCAATGATTGGACTTCCTATGCCCAAATTTCTTCTCCTTCATGGCTTTGCCCTTGTCTAGAATAGATAGATCCTTATGAGATATGCATCACTCATCTACTATATCCAATTCATCACACTTAGAATCTGATACATTGACATCTAAAGTAGGCTTGCTGAGAGAATTAGACTTAGTATTAATGCTTAGCATCACAAGCTTCAAGGAATTAGAGGTAGTGGGGGCTATGGATAGTTTGGGGCCACGCGTGTCATAAGAAGAAGTAGTAGTTAGGTAGGCAAGATCAAGGGATTACTTGGCCTCTAATTACTTTACCTTCTCCCACCCAACTTTCTTGAATTTAACATTTTCTGAGAAGGTAGCTCCAAAGTGAGACCAGGAACCACATGTTACACATAATTTTCTATCCTCTTAAATCTCCATCCCTTGAGTCCACTTGACACCATTGACAATAAGCTCAATGAACACATATATAGGTTGGACAAGACAACCTGAAAGTGTACATACTTGCCAAGATCACCATCAAGGGGCTCCATATCCAAATCGATGAGAAAACCAATGGTTCAACCAATTTTTTCCAAGCATTCTTCTAATTTTTATTCTAGAGGTATATTATATAGTCACATCTAGACCAATGAATCATAAGGCATAAAGGTAGTAGGGTTGAAATTAGGGCACCATGGCATAAAAAATCTAGATGTTGAACCATGAACAAAATGTCTGCAAGAGTAATCTGGCACATATCCTCCTCATTAGCAAAAGCCATGATGAAAAAATGATTGGGCATAAATTTAATGATAACTTCAATCTTCTAGTTTTTGGCAATCCATGATATGATGGATTTGTGGCTAGGTTTTGAACCCGTGAATCTACAAATGAAAGCTAGTTGTTGCATGAAATCAATGTCCCCCCAACCTCACTAGCAAGATCAATATCAATTGGCATGGAAATGGCTACCTTGTAAGCCCTAGGATCAAACTATAGATACCAAAAAATGGACAGACTTGTGAGTTTTCATTTTTTCCACTAACTATTCTTCTATTAATTAAGGGTTCTTAAATCATTAATTAATCATCTTATTTCCTCTATAATCAAATCTTTGCATAATTTAATCTTTGTGATGTCCTCTAGTCAACTGCTTCATCATGTTGGGACATCTACTTAAAACATCTGATCATAAATTGTCAAATACTTATGCCTAGACTAAGGAATAGGTGTTATTACTAAGGTATGCCACAAATCTCTCTTTTTTGATACTACATGATGTACTCTTACTATACTAAGGATAACCCTTATTCTTATTGCCCATTCTCCTTTTAGTTTAATGAGCCTTTTCCTTGAAGATTTTATGTAATGTACACTTCCTTTAGATCTCATTTTAATCTCCTTGTATCTAATTCCAACTTATGTTAATGATTGTTGCTCCTCTTTCTTGATGACCTTATAACTCTTCTTGTTTGAGGACCCTTATAAGATAAATAGTTGGTTTTGGTTTGTGCCTCCAATTGGTTGTAGTTGGGATGGTCTTAATCTTTCTATGTTAAGCATTTCCTAACTTTAACCCTCATCTAACCTCACTTTCCTAACCTAACCCATCCTTCTAACCTAGGTCAATCCACTTATCCACTAATTAAACGTAGTTTCCTATCTAATCATATCATTGATCATTTGCACAATCCTAATCAAAGGATTAGCGAACCCTAGTCACATGTGACATGTGACTCTTACATCTCTTACACGCTTACACAATTTGTCCCCCTTCACATGTGAACCAAAGTGTCTCACACATGTGTGAGAAACCTTGAGCCTCCAACCCTCTTACACATTTCATTGACCCATCACTTTCAAAGGTGTCTCACACATGTGTGAGAAACCTTGAGCCTCCAACCCTCTTACACCTATCATTGACTTGTCACATCAAAGGTTGCTCACACATGTGTGAGCATCTTGTCCCCTTTGAATGGTCAAAAACCCTAATCCACATGGAGTCTACTTGGCCTCCACCTCATGGACACCTTGTCATTCTTGAGAGATCCTAGCCCATCATCTTGCATTGAATCTCAACCGTTTGTTTCATCTCATTTCCTATAAAAGGAGAGCCCTCTCCTCATTTTCATGAAGCACTATCTACCTCATTGTTATGCTATAGGAATTGTGAGCAACCATATCCCATGAGCAAGGAAATCATCTACACTTGATAGTTTCATGAGGTTTGCATAGTGATATTTTGAATGGTTTATTGCTCTTTTTTGTTTCATGTTGCTTATTTACATGTTTATCTTGCATATTTTGAGGTTTGCATAATCATGTAGGAATAGATGTTAGTTGCTTAATTTTTATTTTGTTTATTACATTTTTATGCAATACATTTTAAATCATATCATGACTATCTTTCTAAGCAAAAACATCAAAAACAAAATTTTTTTTTGCTTGGCATTCTCCTAACCGTCAAATTTTTTCTCTCAAGTCGTTGATGTTAGCACTACATCAGCATTCCATGCCCTTCTAAGTCATAAGGAGCAACCTTTGGTTTTTTCCTCATAACTTGAGCATACAGGCTCCGTTTTTGAAAAATGAAATATTGCCGAAAAGCTGATTCTAAGCCTGTTGCGTTGATGTTGGTTTCATGAGATTTAGATGTTGTTTATATCTCTATTTTTTTTGTCAAAGATGAAACTTTGTGCTAACCTTTTCATTGCAGGGTTGTTTCACATTTGTCCTACATTTTCGCTGCATTAACTTGTGTTTGCAGGGATATTTTTCTCACTAACCATATTGGTTGTAGGTTTTGCTTTAATTTTGTCTTGGAAATGAACTTGTATGCATAAAAACTCATCTTTGAATGCATGGTTAAAGTTAAAACAATAGAACACAATCTTGAATGCCATAAGGAAATTGACATGCATGTTTAAGGCTAGCAAACATTTCAAATTGGTGCTTAAAATGAACTCACACAATCTTGAATGCCTTAAGGGAAATTGATTTCATTTTCAGTAATTTTGCTTATGCACATGCTCAATTTACTTTCTTGTTGATGAATCTGTGCTTTCATTTATGTTGACAATAATTTCAAGTTGGAAAGAACATTGTATGGTTTAATCACGTGTGTCTTCAACATAGATTACAAAACCTAAAGCTTCATTGGAAAAGAATGTGTGTCTGTTAAACCCTAAGGCCACTTATGTATTCTCTCCCCTCGCACCTTCGGGTGATCTTGGGTGCACAAGAAGTAAGTGGTCTTGTTTTTCTTTTTTTAGGAGGCCTACTCGGGGATTTCATCACCCCTTTGGATGACCTCAACTCTAGTGTTCTGGCGGAGTATAAATATCGGGAGGTGAATCGAAAGACACCTCTCTTGGAAGTAAAATATTGTCACTCTTGGCTAAGACCCAAAGAACTTTATACCTATGGGAAGTGAAGGAGGAGATTTGGGTTTCCGTCTCCCCCTAGCTGTGTGGCAGTATTCTCTTTTATCTACAAATTTGGGCCTCAAGTACCTTGTGTATATCGAGGACACCTCTAGTTGATCCTTGTACATCCTAGTTGCAACCTTATAGGATTGTTGGTGTGTTTGTCTTTCTTGAGTGTTTGAAACACACTTTCCTTGTACATATTTCATTGCATATATTTTGCATCTCAAATTTGAAAAATCCAAAAACATCATAAAAATCCAAAAAAATCATAATAGTTCAAAAATCTAAAAAAATCAAAAAAATTACAAAAACAAGTCTTGGTTCAAGTCCTCTTAGTCAAGTTGTCCACATCAATTCCACATCATCAAAGTCATCACCCTCACACATCTCTTGTCTTCATCATTCAAACCATTCCTTGATCATCGCTCTTCATCCACATCATTTCTTTGTCTTCCTAATCAGTCAATCTACTTCCTAATCTTCATCCTAGTCATGCTTCATCATCATCTAGCTTCAATTTCCTCCGCCAATCTCATAATGCATTCTTAATTCAATCCTCAACATCATCATCCTTTTAATCTAATCACTTGTCAAATTCATTATTTTCTAATCAACTCTTAATTCAACCCATTTACATCTTCATCCACGTCTTCTTCTAATTCAACTTTTCATCACATATTCTACTTTGGACATAGGAGCGTTGTCATCAACATTGGACTTTAATTCAAATCCAACATTCACTTGTTTGCAATATCATAGGGTTTTTATCAAATCAAATCAAACCCTCATCAACATCAATATCAATATCAAATCAAATCAAATCCAATCAATTTCAAGTCAAATTTAAATCAAATCAACAAAAAGTCCAAGGCTCCTAATCCTAAGTTCATATCAAATATTTTGTCACTCTTCTTCTAACATCTATGGATCTAAATTTGCTTAATCAAATGGTTGACAATCTTCAAAGACAATATGGAGTTATACCTCCCATTCAACTTGCATATCAAATTCATCCTCAAAACTTCACATGCAACTCTACTCCATCTCATACTCATTATTCTTCTACCTTTGACAAGAGAAATCTACCTCATTATCCTTCCACTACATACGATTCCATTTGTAGCCCATACACTTCCTCAAACACATGTGCTCTTGCCATGGAAATGGAAAAATTAAAGAATTATCTCTTAGCAAGTCAACAGAAGGAGTTTGCTTTCCAGGCCATGTGTCCTCTTCCCCCATGTTTCAAAGATCCTAGTCCTCATGTCCCATCCAACCCCAACCCTCCATGCAATCCCTTACCCATCATTCAACCTTCACATAATCCTAATCCTCTAAAAACTTCATCCCCACCTCGTAAGGGGTTTTTCACATCGCTCTTGGCTAAGTGTAATGAACAAGATAAAACAATCCAATCACCCAAAGTGATACCCCTAATTCCATCTCATGACCTTCATCCAAAGCATGACATTATAGATTCCTCTTCTCCTCTAGATCTGAGCATTTCTCCATCCCATCGTTCCCCTATCCCTAAAGATCCATTTATCCCTCCTAGTCCATCTCATGATCCCCTTCCTACTCAAGATCAAGACATTCCATGTACCAAGCACATTCATCCCTCCACTCCATCTGATGAGTTAGCATCCTTCGATCCTCCACTTCATGAAAAAGTTCCTTCCACTCCATCCACTCATACTCCTCCATGTCAAGATCAAATCACTCTATCTCATTATCCTATTCCATCTCATGATCCACTTGTTCCACTACATGATCCTCTTGTAAGTCACGATCAAAGCACCCCTTCATTTTTATTTCATGACCCCACTCCATCTCATGATCCTATTATCCCTCATAATCCCCTTCATGATCCTAATCCTCCACATGATCCTATCACACCTATCCAATCCACTCACAAACCCCATATGCATGGACTCGCATCTTGTGTTGAAAATAATAAGTATCCCATTGAACAAATAATGTCTCAAGATATACGTACACCTTCCAGTCCTTCAAAATCCAAAATTCCTCCTTCCAAACCTATAGCTTCCCATCATTCATCTTCCAAGTCCATTCTAGGTCCTTATCTTCCATCCATTTTAGGTCCTTATGTTCCATCATCAAACCCTTCAACCCTTCCTTCCATTTTAGGTCCCTACATACATCCATCCACCATATCCATGTTTCCCACTTCATCCTCTCATGCTCCTAGTCAAGATCAACAAAGGCACACATCCTTGAATTCCTTCCAATGTTCACCATCCATACGCTCTCCACCCCATTTATCTTCATGCACCCATATCATGGCCAATGGAAGCAAATTGGATGCTGAAGAAAAAGTGAATAAAGCTAAAAATCCACAAAAATGAAAGGATCAACATGTCCCCTCTAAAAGACATGTTCAAGAAAAGAAAAATCTGATCCAAAGAAAAATCAAAAGGCCACAAAGGCTGAAAATCAAAAATGCAAAAAAATTGTGGATACCAAAGCTACTTAATGTAGCAATGAATCTCAAAGAAAGATTCAAAATGAAATCCGATTTGGCTAATCCAAAGGCTTCCACATCCATTTTGGGTCCTTATATACCCAAATCCACCATCCCAAATCCATCATCTTCTTCATCCATTTTGGGTCCTTATATCCCAAAATTCAAACCCACACTTTCCCCTACCTATCCTCCACAATTTCCTCCTTTCCATCACCCTTTAAGGTATGTGCCAATGATGATCTTTTCGCTTCCTTCACATGTATTCCAACCTAACATCCATCTACCATGTCTTCCTCCCACCCACTCCACCCCCTTAATCCAAACATTTTCATAGGTCATTTTCCTCCATTCACTATCCTACCAACATCTATGAGCAAATCGTAAAAATTCCTTGAAAACAACAAAGAAAAAAAGAGAAAAAAGATCAAGGGATACCATCCATATATATAGATGCTTGAGTCCTCCCTTCGCTTTCCTATCATGTATCCATTGTCTTCCAATTTCGCTTATCTATCCATTCACTTTTCCTCTTCCACTTGCACTCTACACTGGGGGCAAACTCCATCCATACCATTTTCCCTTACATCTCTCCCATACTTCCATCTACCATTCATCATATGTTTCTATATTTGATCTTGACTTTCACTTTCCTTTCATCCATCCATATGCACTTTCCATATCCCTTGCACATTATCCATACATTATCCTACATACTTCCATAATCCTTCCATACGTTTGATCTTGACATGCTATCTGTATCTCTCATTCCATAGTCCTTGTCATGTTCATTTGTCCATTTTCCATCCATACACCTACATGCTTCCTTCCCCCTTTTATATGTCTTTGATCTTGGTTATCCCATCCACTTTATATCTCACATTTCATCCATACTCTCCATATCATTATCCATTTTTCATACCCTCCCTCCCATATCCCTTATTCATTCCACTTTCATTCCCATGATCATGATCACTATTAGAGACACAATAGAAAAATGTTCATAAATGCTTTGGAAGTGCACATGCCTTCTCTTCCTCTATACGCTAGCCTTCACACCCTCTTTCCATTTTCATGCATCCTTTCCCACCATATTTCCTTCCATTTTCCTATCCTTGGTATGCGGCATTTGGACTCCTTCGAAACATGGTCCTTGGATCCGCATTTTCTGCTACCATATCATTTGGCACCTCAGATCCTTCCACCATTCCTTTCATCCACAAAATCACATTGCTTTTCCTCTATTTACCATGCCTTGGTTCTCCCTTTTCATTGGTCCCAATCCATTCTATTCCACATTCTTTCAATCAATTCATTTCTATCCATTCTATCCCACATTTGTGCATATCACATTCAATCTAATTCTTCCAATCACTTCAATCAAATTCATTCATCTTCTAATTCAATCAATTTTCAATTCTTCTAATCCTTTCCAATCAACTCAATTCTACTCTCATCATTCTTCATCCTATCACCATCATTCTTCCAATCTCATCCACATTCATTCTTCTACTTGCATTTCTATTTCATCTATTCATCAAACTTCTCCATAATATCAAAAAATCAACAAAATCACTTGTGCAATCAATACTAATTCAATCAATCTAATCTTGCAATCTTGTACATCAATCCTTAATCAGTTCATCAATTTGACCCAATCAGCTGATAATCCATTAACCATATTCAACATTATCATGGGATGAATCCTTCCCAATCCTTGGATGTGCATTATGCTTAGCATTAGATTTACCATCCTTAATCAATCATCATTAATCAGTCCATTCATGGGTTTTCAGCTTGACTAGGGGCAAAATGTTGGTTTGCTTTTGGTTTTTTGTGCATGATTTCTTGTTACTTGTATGCATTAGTATTTTCTATAGTTATCATGGTCTTTGCATCCTATTGTCCCCAGGAATCATGGTCTCCCATATCTTGGTTTCCTAACGCATATGGTTGTATTAGACCCCTTTTTAATGTACTTGACACATTGTCATCTTGGTTCCTCATACCTTGGTGCATAGTGTTAAATACAATATCAAACTTAGGTTGTTCACACCATTGCAACATAACTTTATCACTCTTATCATTTTTCCACTCCTTTCCAGCCTCTTGTCCATTTCAAGAGAACATCCGTGTTCTCCTAACCCGCATGTCCTCTCGAGGGGGCATACCCTTCCATCCTCGTCATCCTTCCTCATCCTTCCATGACTGGGGCATCATGCTACTAGTCTTATCCTCCTAGCCACTATATTTTATTCTTCTTTGATATAACATTACTAATGCTATAACAAAGAGGGGCAAAATGCAGACACCTAAAATTGTCCAAATCCCTTATCCTAACCAATTAAATAAATATTTATTATTTATTTAATTCCATTACCTTTAATTAAATAAATTTTACATTTATTTAATTATGTTCATCCTTTCTTGATTTAAATAAACTAAGGTTTATTTAAATCCTAACCTATTCCCCTTGCATGCTAACCCATTCACTTTAATTAAGTACTTCATTTACTTAATTAATCCCTTTCCTAATCCCACTTGGAATTAAATATTAAATTTAATCCTATTTGAGCACATGGATCCTAACTTTAACCCTCATCTAACCTCACTTTCCTAACCTAACCCATCCTTCTAACCTAGGTCAATCCACTTATCCACTAATTAAACCTAGTTTCCTATCTAATCATATCATTGATCATTTGCACAATCCTAATCAAAGGATTAGCAAACCCTAGTCACATGTGACATGTGACTCTTACATCTCTTACACGCTTACACACTTTGTCCCCCTTCACATGTGAACCAAGGTGTCTCACACATGTGTGAGAAACCTTGAGCCTCCAACCCTCTTACACATGTCATTGAACCATCACTTTCAAAGGTGTCTCACAGATGTGTGAGAAACTTTGAGCCTCCAACCCTCTTACACTTGTCATTGACTTGTCACATCAAAGATTGCTCACACATGTGTGAGCATCTTGTCCCCTTTGAATGGTCAAAAACCCTAATCCACATGGAGTCTACTTGGCCTCCACCTCATGGACACCTTATCAATCTTGAGAGACCCTAGCCCTTCATCTTGCATTGAATCTCAACTGTTCGTTTCATCTCATTTCCTATAAAAGGAGAGTCCTCTCCTCATTTTCATGAAGTACTATCTACCTCATTGTTATGCTATAGAAATTGTGAGCAACCACATCCCATGAGCAAGGAAATCATCTACACTTGATAGTTTCATGAGGTTTGCATAGTGATATTTTGAATGGTTTATTGCTCTTTTTTGTTTCATGTTGCTTATTTACATGTTCATGTTGCATATTTTGAGGTTTGCATAATCATGTAGGAATAGATGTTAGTTTCTTAATGTTTATTTCATTTATTACATTTTTATGCAATACAAATATAATATATTATATTAATAATATATTCATTATTTATTAACTAATTATTTAGTATAGATGATATTATACTTATATCATAATTATATTATTATTTATTTAATTATATAATTTACATTTTGCTACTATATTAATTAATATAATATTATATTATATCAATTTGATATCTTGTTGATAATATATATAATATTTATTTATTATTATTATTTAATATTACTTGTTAACTTTAGCCTTTGAAATGGGGACATTACAATCTTCCTTAATATTTAAAAAAAAATAAAATTAGTTAATTGATAAACCTTTAATTAATTGATTATTATTAGTTGATTAAATTTAATTTCTCATGATTTAAATAATAGTTATTGATTATTTAAGTTAACTAATTTATTCCTCTTTATTAAATTAAATTCTAAATTAAATTACATTTTATCTTCATTTCACATCAATTTCAATTTCGATCAATGTCCATTTAGTTTCAACTAATTTCATCTTTCAAATTTAATTAAATTTTTAATTCAATTAAATCTTCTAAAATATGAAAAACTGAGGAAATATAAAATTTAAAAATTAGAAAATCTTTATAAAGTAAAAAATCTATTTTTTTGAAAATTCAAAATCAGAAATGATTTTAATGTTTCTATTTTCAATTTTTGGAAACTTTATCTCTCCAAAAATTGAAAATATCTCAAATTTCATCCTCTGTCTTTTTTGGTTTAAAATTAGAAAACTTTCTAATTATTCCTCTACTCTCTTTCATCCTTGTCCATCGATCATGATTTTCCCAAATTGATCTCAACAGTTTATGGATATTTAGAAAATCTATATAAAGAACTCTCCCATCTCTTAATTTCATCACTAACTTTATGGTGCAAGAGCATCTTGGGTTTGATTGGTGACTAGTTTGGGGTTCATGGAAGGAGGCTTAGTAGTTGCTTTGGAGGGTGCTTGGATTGGTACTCAGTCAAAGAAGGAGTGGTGCTCAGTTACTATTGGGTTTAGTGCTGGCCGAGTAGCTTAGTCTTTGAAGGGAGCTCGACATGGTCTTGGAGCTTAGCATAGTCTTACAGGTTGACATGCTCTAGGAGCTTAGCATTGCTTGTGGTTTATTTGGTGCTTAGCTTGGTTTCTCTGGCACTTGGCTTAGTCATGGTTCCTGTTGGTGTTGAGTTGTTTGTGAGTTGACCTTGGCATTTAATTTCTGAAGGAGTATTTTATTTGTGTTGTAGCCAACTTGTGGCTTAACATATATTTAATGTAAGGAATTTAATCTAGTTTGTAATTGCTAGTCTAACTTGTGACTTAGTTGGGTATAATTAAAGAGTCTTGTGGAGTCTTTAGGAATTCATTCATTTAGAGGAAGTGGATCTTGAATTTAGCGTATAGTAGCTGAAGGGAAAGTTTTCCTGAGTTTGTCAACAAAGCATTGAATGTGAGGCATTTTACAATAGTATTGTGGTAGACTTGTGAGTTTGTGAGAAGGGCTAGTGGTTGTGGTATAGAAACAAGGAGTTTGCTTGGTGGCTTGTGAGCACAAATTGACATCTTGAGGGTTTCTACCAGAGTGTTGTTGTGTTACAAATCTAGACTAGTTGAGATTAGTGTGAAGTTGGATCTTGAAGGTTGATCTTACATAACTATTTTGTAATTGCTATTGTATTTGGCCCTAACTCGGAAGGCCTTACAACCAGGCATATTGCAAGTAAATAGTTATATTTATGAATAAAGTGTTGTGATTTGGTATTAGGTCTTTCTTTATTGTTGTGTTTCTATTGTGTGGCTATTTTCTGGGGGCTAGGAAATCTCTTTTGGGGATTCTCCTACCTTGCATTGTGTTAGGTGGTATCAAAGCCAAGGTTGTTCCTAAGTGTGTAGATAAATCACTGAAGTTGAGGTAGTTTACACCAAGACCTTGGGTTGAGAGAAGTTGATCTAAGAAGATCTTGATCTGGTGGTGCATTACTCTTTCTAGAGTCCTAGATCTCTTGGTTGTGAGGTGGTAGATCTTGGTTCTAACTTGCAATTGTAGAGGGCTTGCAGATCAATTGATGAATGTGAAGATGGAAGGTTGATCTTGTTGAGGCATGATCATAGGCAATTTGTAGATTGTAGATCTGTGTTCTTAGACATGTGATTTGGTTCTTGGTTGTTCATGGAAGGTGGTAGGTTGCGATCTAATTTGCAAATAATTCTAGTTTATCATAAGGAGCATGGGAAGGATTTTTTGTAGAGGGTTTGTGAAGATCTTTGGAGATGGATCTAAGAGGATTGGACCCTGAGATGATTATGAATCTCTCTAATGTGGTGGAGAGGAGGTTTTATGAGACGTCTACTCAGTTTGAAGCTAGTTTGGTTGATCACGCTAAGGGGGTGTCTGCTAAGTTTGAAGCTAGTTTGGCTGATCAAGATAAGGATAGGATAAGGAAGGCATTCTATAGAATTTTTTGGAGTTGGAGTCTACCAATATGGAAGAGAGTTTTCTAGCTAGTTTAAACACTTGTTCATGAGAGAAGATGGATTAGCAAGGTTGAGGTTGTTTTTGTTGATCAGTTGGTGGAATCTAATATAGAACCTATAGAGCAAATGGAGGCTATTGTTGAGGGTATTCATAACCTTGTTGATGTTGAGGTTGAGAATGGTTTTCATGATCATTCAGTTGGGTCTAACATGGATATTGTAGAGCACTTGGTCATGGATGATCTGATTGCTATTGGTGAAGAGTTACATGATGTAGAGCATCTTGTTGTGAGCAATGAGATTGTTGGTGCTATGAGTTTGGCATGTGTTCATGGAAATATACATATTGTTGTTGATGTGGAGTTTGTTTCTATTTGTGTGGATTCACTAGTTACTAATGTGAATGAGGTTTTTCTGATGAAACATTATGTTCAATTTGTTCCTGGGAGTGAGCATACTGATTGGATGGTTGATATTCTAGTGTTTGACAGAATGATGCAGATGTGGGTGATTTGCATGTTGGTTTTTTTTCCCATGTTGGAGTGAAAGCCTTTGGTGAAGATGAAGATGGTTATTGATATATCTTTGGGCATCAAAGTGTGGGATACACATTTCTATTTACTTGGGGGAGTTTGATGCAAGAGTATCTTGGGTTTGTTCGGTGACTACTTTGGAGTTCATGGGAAGAGGCTTGGTAGTTGCTTTGGAGGGTGGTTGGACTAGTACTCAATTAAAGGATTGGTGTTTAGTCACTATTGGGTTTAGTGTTGGCTAAGTAGCTTTGTATTTGAAGGGAGCTCAACATGATCTTGAAGCTTGGCATGGTCTTAGAGCTTGAAATGCTCTAGGAGCTCGACATTACTTGAAGTTTTGCTAATGCTTAGCTTGATTTCTTTAGCACTGGACTTGGTATTGGTTCATATTTGTACCAAGTTGTCTATGAGTTGACATTGGCATGTAATTTGTGCAAGGGTATTCAATTTGTGTTGTAGCCAACTTTTGGCTTAACATATATTTAATGTAAGGGATATAATTTAGTTTGTAATTACTAGACTGACTTGTGGCTTGGTTGGTTATAAGTAAAGGGTCTTATGGAGTCTTTAGGAATTCATTCATTTAGAGGGAGTGGATCCTAAGTTTACTATGGAGTAGTTGAATGAAAAGTTTTCTTGAGTTTGTGGATAGAGCACAAAATGTGAGGCAGTTTACAACAAGATTGTGGTAGAGTTGCAAGTTTGTGAGAAAGGATAGTGGCTATGATTTAGAAACAATGAGGTTGCTTAGTGGCTTGCAAGCATAAGTTGAGATCTTGAGAGTTTCTACCAGAGTGCTATTGTGTTACAAACCTTGACTGGCTAGAGTTAGGATTGGATCTTATGAGATCTTGTAGAACTAATATTGTAATTGTTGTTTGTATTTGGCCCTAACCTAGAAGGTGTTGGTGTAAATAAGTATTTACTATTTACACTTACTTAAGTTTACTTAGGTCAATGCATTATTTTATTATTTATTTAGGTGAGAAACTTAGGGGTTTGTGTACTCTCAATGAAGTACGTAACTCTAATTATGCACATGGTGTCTACAACATTGGGGTTTGAACCATTCACTGAGTTGTCATGTTGACAACATAGTTATTCGCACTCTAATTTAGCAAATGTTGTTTACACCACTAATTTGCATGATACATCATTGTAGGCTTATCCTCACACCATCACACTTACTTCCACACTTAATGGAGGATAACCCATATCTGGTGGACATGTGCCTAGTTGTATGACTTATCATGATGTTGACTTCTATGCATTTTAGAAGCTCTCTAGAGGCCTTTATATACAGGTACTCCTAGTGTACTCTTGGTGTGGCATATATGGAATAGTGAATGAATATATCGTCATTCTAATCATACTTTCTCTTTCGTCTACTGTTGTGCTTGTGTTTGAGTTCCTTGGTCTTGGATGAATTCTGGCCTAAGCCAAATTCTTACATGGTATTAGAACTCTCGGGGAGATTCTCTACACATAGCCATTCGAGACCATTCATGCTTTAACACCTCGATCCAAATCCAAAGAATCCACAAAAATTGGGAGCGTCTATAGCCAGATTTGACCTTGCCATTGCGTTCGAAACATTGATTTGATGAAGATTGACTATAAATTTGCCTATGCTGGGTGAAAGTTGATCGTGAGGCAAATTTTTTTTGCAAATCGAAACCCAGAGGCCTTGATTTGTAGTTTAGGTATGATCATTTTTAGATCTAATTAATTGGTTTTTTAGATCTGAATTAATTCTCTCTCTGCTATTTTAGAATTTTTATTTATTTTTGTAGGGTCTATTCATTGTTCTGTGGGCATTATTCTTTCGGGTTGTACTACATAATCCAATATATGGATACACCATTGGACCATACTATTCATCAAAATCTAGTAGCTACCTCCCCGATCGGACCTTCCCTTAACTGGTGGCCAATATCATCGGTGGGCTCTTTATTTGCCTTCTGTGGCTCATTCATTTTAAACACTCAATGAGTGTTTTCCCCAAGCGATTTGGGATAAAAACAATAAAACTCGATGATTTTAAATTTGATCTTGGGGCCCGATAATTTTCTTTGGCCCCCACTCACTTAAAAAGATCCAATTGTAGTCTATACTTTCTAGCACCCATTCTCTTAGGCCATGCGACATCACAAAACTCAGTCACTACATAAATTTTTTTTGGCCAGTGCTTTATAAAATTTGGCAACCATAGAGTAGTTTCTTAGTGGATAAATACAATTATCGATGCCTAAGAAAATATTTAGGCCCATTGTGATTAGTCTGGTCATCGACAAAAGTCTTTCGTTGATGGCTCCTCGTGCGAAGACAACTAGACACATGGCTTAGTTGCATTGTAACATGTTTTGTCAACTATCATTCCTAAGTACATGAGGCATTTTCTCATTGATCCACACATCCAATAGCCATGTTGGATAGCTCACATGCCATCACTTAATAGACCTTGTATAGTTAGCACAATACAAACAACACTGGGCTTGGAGTCGCCGATGTCATCAATTTCATGAGCCTAAATTTGATGACCATCTAACCATCATTCTAGGCCAAATTTGAACTATTATGATGGCCGTATGACTATCAAATTTAACCTCATCATTTGTTGATGCAACCCCTCTCCAGATTGATTTTTGTTCTTGTAGTCCGACTTTGGGAGGCCATAACTCAGACATCTGGACTCCAAATCAGGTGTGATTTTTTTTGAAATTGGGTAGAATTTACTAATTTTTTTAGTGGTATAGCTCTTTTCTAGTTTTGGTGCACAAACTATTCAAAAATTATGGTTTTTGGCAACTGTATCTGCATAATCCTACATTTTGCAACTTCAAACACTTTGTACAGGCACATCTGGAGTCAAAAGTAGGTTCTATTTTTTTGAAAGTGCATTATTTTTTGCCTACTTTCTAGATCTATAGATAGATATTAGGGTTGTGTGGAAAAAAGTGTCACTTTAAGCAATAGTTCCTTTCTTTACTTTATATTGCTTCAGAATTGTAGCACATTGTAAAGTTCCATATTTGTAATCCATTAAGAGGTTGTAACAAGAAAAATTAGAAGTCCACAAAGGCCAAAATTGTCAAGAAAGTGCCCAAAGCATCTATTTTGGGGGGGGTTTCTTGATTTAGTCAAAAGGGGGGGTGTTCTTGGTGTTGTGTTCTCTCTTTTCTGTACTTTTCTTTGATTTTCTACATTATGGGCAACTTTAAGTTTCCTAAATTAACTCCTCATAACTATGCTACATGGTCCATAAAAATGTGGTATCACTTAATGCATAATGGAGTTTCAAAATATGTAGATGGTACTCTTCCTAAACCAACTGGTGATAAAGTATTAGCAAGTGATATTTCAGCTTGGGTGGCAATGGATAAGAAAGCCCTAGGTGATATATGTTTGGAGGTTGATGATAAGATCATGTATAAAATTAAGAAGTGTTCTACATCCAAGGATGCTTGGGATACCCTCAAAAACCTTTATGGTAAAGTGTCTGAAGAGGATGTTTTCAAAATCAAAGATGAACTTGTCTCCTTAGATCCTAAGTCATTTGATTCAATACATGATTTCATCATCAAGGTGAATAAACTAAGGAAAATGCTAACTGATTGTGGGAGTTCTATCAAAGATGACAGATTGATCTATCTCATACATAACAAGCTGCCATTAAAGTATTCCACATTTGTATATTCTTTTAACACCTCAAAGACTACCTTAGGGTTTGCCTATAAGAAAGTCACTTTTGATGAATATGTTGATCTATTGGATACTAAAGAAAAGAATTTGAAATCAATGGAGATTCTCAAATCACCTACATCCAAAGCATTGGTGGCCAACAATGAGGGTTCTCAAAATTCAGCTGGACAATCTTCAAATCAAGGAAAGGGTAAGAAGAAATGAAGAAGGACAAATTAGAGGATGTAGAAAAGACAACACAACAATCCAATCAACAAGGCAAGTGCTCGAATTCCAACAAGAAGGGGACAATAATAAGGAGAAGAAAAAATGTGCCTATTGCAAGAAATTGAGTCATAAAGAACATGAGTGTTATCTTAAAAAAATTGATGAGTTGACCAACATCATGAAGAAATATAATGTTCCATTGCCAATGCTTACAAGGAGAAGGGGTCTTCAGATTCCAAGGGCAAAGGGCAAGCACTCATGGCAAATCAACATTCTTCAAAGGAATGGATATTTTACTTAGGTGCCTCATATCACATGGGTTCTTCAAAGGAGGATTTTTCTTCAATGAAGCAATCAAAGATACCATACATCTTCATAGGAGATGATACTAAAATGGAAGTTGAAGGGAAAGGAAATGTGGAGATGGAAAATGGAGAGTTTCAAGAAGTTCTCTATGTTCCAAACAGAAGTTCAAATCTCCTATCAATCTACCAAATCACTCACCTTGGAGATGGACATAGAGTTGAGTTCCTTCCAGACTTAGTACAGGCGCACAATCTAAAAGATGACTCATTGGTTGCAATGGAAAAAGTGAATCATAATAAAAGGTTGTACTCTTTCTCCCATTTTGTGCCCAAGTCTCCTTCAAAGGCCTTGTTATCACAATCAAATTCAAGCATGCAATTATGGCATGAGCGGTATGGTCATCTTGACTTCTTCTATCTTTAGCAACTTTTCACATATAGAATGGTCAAAGGTCTACCCCAAATCAACTTTTCCCATAGTGAATTTTCAACATATTCAATGGATATGCATCTAGAAGGGAAGTTATAGAAAGGGAAGTCTTCAAGAGCACTAGGTGTTCTATAGATGGTTCACATGGTATTAGTAGGTTCTTTTGCATTTAGCTAGGGTCACTACATACTGACTTTTGTTGATGACTTTTCAAGATACACTTGGGTCTACTTTCTTCATAATAAGAATGAAGTGTTGGACAAGTTTATAGCCTTCAAGACTCATATTGAATAGAAATCCAAGAAAGCCATCAAAGTTCTTTGAATAGACAATGGAAGCATGTACATGAATAGAAGACTTAAAGACTTTTGCAAGCTTGAGAGAATTGATCTTTAAACTCCACCAACATTTAGTCTGCATAAGACAAATGTTACAATTTTGAGGATCCACACTCTTTAGTCTATGGCAAGTTGCATGATATAAGCCAAGTCTCTAGATCCATCATTAGAAGTCGAAGCAATCTCTAGTGCCACTCACATTCTTAATCAATCTCCTTATCTAGCCTTAGATGGAAAGACTCCTTTTGAGGCATGGTGTGGTAGAAAACCTATTATGACACACTTTAGAGTCTTCGGTTGTCCTACATGGGCAAACATATCTATTAGGGGATGCAAGGCACAATCACCTCGACCTTGTACCTTCATTGGTTATGAAGATGGTGTGAAGGCATATAGACTATTGGATCTAGAAACACATCAAATTTTTATGGAGAAGAATGTACACTTTAAGGAAAGTTCACTAAGCTTGTCCTCTACTCTACTCCACACATCATATTGTGTGGAAACTGATAGTGACACCAATGATAGTGCTTCAATATTTTTAGACACGTGGGGTTCTATCAATAGTTGCAGTGAGAGGTCACTCCATCAATTTAGTCCACATGCATACATCGCCATAGTGATAGGTCTAGCACAATAGGATACATCGAGTCTTCCAGGTTTACCATAAGTGACAAATTTGGGGGATAGTATTGATGATCTACCTCTTCTTCTTGATGCAAAAGTACCTTCTTCAATTGTTACGAGGGCTCCATCCAACTCTCTTGTTCATTCTTTACATCATCAATCCTTACAGGTTGAAGTGATTGTGCATACTTATGATCAACAGTTGTAGCAGGGTTCTTCATTAGTTGCAGAGACAGATAGTTCTTTGAGACAGGTTCTTCAGCCAGTTCAACAAGTTTCAGAGACATCACTTATCCATGGGACTCTTTTCACACACAGCAGAAGCGTCTCATTTGTACCTTTGGCATTGTTTCTTCCTAAGGGGAGGAACACCATTCTATAGTCTTGGATCAACTTCTTCATCAAAGTAGTCACTGATCGACATTCTTCTTTGGATTAGGGAGCCTATTCTATCTCTCTTCCTCTTCTCATCATTCTCTTATGTATATACTAGATGTATGTCATAATGGGGGGGTCTTGATTACTCCATCCATCCATACATCATTTCATCTCTCTTTTTTGGGGAGGGTTTTTCCCATGAGGTTTTCCCTCTTTCTCTGTTTTATGAGAGATTGTATTTCATTATGTATATGGGTAACTAACATGGCCTTGTAGCCAGGAGCCATCATGCATTGCATCCTATTTTTTTTAAGCTTAAGGGAATTCCCCTAAGTTGCACTTAAGGGGGGGTGTTGGTGCAAATAAGTATTTACTATTTACACTTACTTAAGTTTACTTATGTTAATGTATTATTTTTTTATTTATTTAGGTGAGACACTTAGGAATTTGTGTACTCTCATTGAAGTATGCAACTCTAATTATGCACATGGTGTCTACAACATTGGAGTTTTCATCATTCAATGAGTTGTCATGTTGACAACATAGTTATTCACACTCCTAATTTAGCACATGTTGTCTACACCACTAATTTGTGTGATACACCATTGTAGGCTTATCCTTACGTCATCACACTTACTTCCATGCTTAATGGAGGATAACCCATATCTAGTGAACATGTGCCTAGTTGTATGACTTATCATGGTGTTGACTTCTATGCATTCTAGAAGCTCTCCAGAGGCCTTTATACACATGCACTCCTAGTGTACTCTTGGTGTGGCATATATGGCATATTGAATGAATATATCATCATTTTGATCATACTCTCTCTTTGGTCTACTATTGTGCTTGTGTTTGAGTTCCTTGGTCTTTGATGAATTCTGGCCTAAGCCAAATTCTTACAGAAGGCCTTACAACTGGGCATATTGCATGTAATCACTTGTTTATGAATAAAGAAATTATGATTTGGTACCAAATCTTGAATTATTATTGCTTGTTTTTATGTTTTCACTATGTGGTTATTTGATGGGGTTTTTGACATCCCCTTTAGGGATTCTACTTCCTTGCACTGCATACTTTCACATCAAACCTTTGTTAGCTTTCTACCATCTTTCTATCATTTGAAATCATATCTTTTAATCATATTTCTCAGAGCTTGGAGTCTAAGTACTGCCAAAATCACAGCTGAAAGCACACTTCATATGATCAAAGAGAAGCAACAAAAGTTTGGAGTACTTTGATTGATTTAAGCCCATACATTTTGGTGAACCTGAGATGAATCTAACATCCCCAACAGAACCAAATTATCAAGTTTCAATGATTTGGCCATATCTCTTAAACCATGTTGAATTTTTTTATCAATTTTTTTGCAGGTTTACATTGATATAAAGAGACTATAGACAAAATTTCAAAAAAATTCAATTTTTTTTCATTTTTCTAATAATTATTTTAATGTTTTTTCATAAAATAATAATTATGGGTGCAAATTAGAGAGTGTTTCTAAATTTCTTACATTTTTGGAAAGGTCTTCCAACTATAGAGGGGGTTTATTCTCTATTATTTTATTTTTATGACAAATAATAGCCAAAATCAATATATCTTTGAAAAATGGTATGTTTTGATAAATCAAGTCCCTAGGCCACAAATGAACATTTTTTTCAAAAATCTTACATTTTTGGAAAGCTAACTGATTTTCAATAGGGATTTCTTCTTTTCACTTCTGTCTTTCGGGAGCAACAATAAATCAAAAACTTGTATCTTTATGACTAGGTTGAAAATCATTAAAAAATCACGTTAAATATGGAGTAAAATATGAATCTATGTGCTTATTCTTTCTAAAGTTCATTGGTTTTTATTTCATATTTATATCCTTCAATTTTCTAATCTTTTTTTTGGAGTAACACTTGTGGAATGTTTTGTGGATGCTAAGGAGCTAGAATGATCACCCAGGTAGGTGCAAAATAAAAATAAAAAAATCTCAAAAAGTACCTAGGCTTGCCTAGATTCGAATCAAGTAAGCCTCAAAAATTTTCAACGTGTCATTTAAGTTCATGATCTAATCATTCAATTTTTCTTCTAAGGGATGAACATACATTAACGTTAAAGCCTTTTGTTTTCCAGTAGACAAGGCTTAGAAAGAATAACCATGCTTTTTGTGTTTGGAGGCTAAAAGTAGTAGGGATATCCTCTCATCCTTTTTGTTGATCAGAATCCTAGACCTACTCTTAGTTTCATTTCATTTCTTTTAGTAGGTAACATAAAACCTTATAGGCAATACATCCCAAGACTTGCCTTAATGAGGATAGTGAGAGAGAAAGCCAATATTGAAACAACTAATTTAACCACACTATTCTAACAAAGAGCATGTAATAGCCTTCCTCTAGTAGTCTTCATAGATTGTGCAAAACCTCCCTGGCATTGGTGGGAAGCTCTCAAAAGAGAGGTAAAAGAAGACTCTTTAAATGAAGATCCTAACTAGATCCTTGTTTATCAAAAATTATCTTTTTGCCCAGGTCCAAATCAAAATGTCCTTAGGTAGATTTCTTGATATCTACTCTTGCACGAGACTTGTCAAAATAATCTACAACAAACACTAAATGTTTATCTCTTATAACTATTGATTAGAGTGAGTGTTGTGCTTGTTTAATTTGTTGTTAATATCTAATTTTCATTTTGTAAGTGTCATTAGACAACCTTTAAATCAAAATTCAAGGTTTTCCATCAGGGATCCTAGGTCCTTAGAACCAAGAGATCAAAACCAAAACATTAACAAGTCTAAATCATAGAGATAAACCTTTCCCAATTTGAATCACACTACAAACACTTCAAATCTATATCAAGATGTCTCTTCCATACCCTTTTGATCAAAGACAACTAATGCAATCTCAAACAAGGAACAACTTAGATGACATGTACCTCAATTCATGTTTCACCTACAACAAAGAACAAGATAGTAACTATTATGATGACATAGACCCTTTTGTCTATTCATAAAGATTCCCTAAGATGACACACAACAATGGAAAACTGGTATCATCATACAAAAAATACAAGAACTATGAGCTGGGATAGATGATTTTAAAATTTAGAGGCAACCAAAGTCTTACATAATGAAGGACATATATCCCTACCTTGATAATCAATCAATCAACATGTCTCTGATCAAATCAAATGGCAATGAACTTCTATGTACTTCATCAAATCCATTATCAAGGATTTTTGAAAGAAACAAAATTTGAAAGTATGCCATCCTTTGGACATTAGTCAAGCATTATTGAGTGTAAACCTATGATATCACACATTCAATCAACCAATTACATGCAACATGCAAGCATCAACATGGTATCACCAATACGATCACATAACCAAAAAAAATTCCAATCTAGTCCTTTCAATTGTTTGCAGCAAAAAATAGTGGATAATCATCTAACTACATTCAAGAGAATCAAAATTATCTACCCATGTCTATTAATGACACATATACCTATCATAATGAAGTTTTCTTTCAAGAAGCCTCCATAATTCCCACCATTCCCCCATCTCTAGAAATGTCACGATTGGGATCTATTCCATTTCTAGAAAATGATATTCCAATAATGAGACTTCCCAAGGGCTATCTGTAGACACCTAAATCTAATTACACTGCTTTTGTAATCCTATTTAGCTATCTCTAAAGGCATCATTAATTAAATTCTTATTTAATTAATCCTTTTCCATCCCTTAGCTAATTAATTTAATTAATCATTGATAGTCCTAATTGATAAATCAAATAACCCATTATTTATCAATTAATCCTATTCTCCTATCAAATTCCAAAAATCCCAAATTTATTAAAATCACTTTAATAAATAAAGCCTCAAATGCTAATAATCCTAAAGCTATCCTAAATCCCTCCATTAGCTTAATCCACCCCATCCACCCATACTAACTAAACTTAGCCACTAACTCACCCACCCTCATCGATACCATCCACTTGCACATCTCTAACATCCCTAATCTAATCCTAACCCAAGCCTAACCCATCCCCTAATCATTTGCACAATCCTAAATGAGATTAAGACTTTCCTAAGCCAAGTTAAAGTCTATCCCCTCAAAATATCCCAACCACCAAGCCATAAGTGCTCCCACAAAGCCATAAATGACTCTTACAAGCCCATTTATTGCTCTTACAAGCCATTATGAGGGTCTTTACAAGCTTTGAGCCTCCTTTGTTGACCCCTCAACCCCTCTTGCTCTAACCAATAACCTTGTGACATGTGTCACTCCCTGATTGGCTATAAAGAAGCACAATCCATGTGCTCTCCTCTTATTCAATCTGAGCCCTCCATAAGATTTCTCCTTTCCTTCCATCCTAGCCATCGATCCCTCAAGCCCTTTGCCTATTTAAGGAATCCCCTCCCAAGCCATTTTAATCACAATCCATCAAGTAAAGTTACCATGCCATTTTGAAAAGCCAAAACTCATACCTATTTCAATCATCCACTTCCATGCTAATGTTATGATGCTATTTTGAGAGCTTAAGGACTATCAAAATACCATCATAATGGCAAAATCCATCCACAAATCCACTTTGATCCATATTTTTCATTGAAGCTTGAGCAATATTATTGAGCATACATCTACATCAAAGGACGCATCTACAAAATCAAGGAGGCTTTTAAAGTGATCTTGCTCTTAGTTTGCACTCTCTTACACCTTCTTTTGTCTAATCTTATATGGGAATATAGTTTTAGTTTGTGAATATTTTCCTTATTGTTAATGTTATTTTCACACTAAATCTTGTTCTACATTTTGGCACACCTGGTGGGACCTCGCAAGGGTCATTTTGATCTTCATTAATGCTAGTTTCACATGCTTTTTCATATTTTGGCTAACCATGGGAAACTAACATTTTATGCTTTAAATTTTGTGTCTTTATCTTGTGGTTTTTGATTGAAGGGTACAATTGACCATCACAGGAACATGCAGACAACCCTCTAAGCAGTTTTTACATAGTCAACTCTCGAAAAGCCTAGTTTTTTGCATCCTTGCAGTCGCAGGAACACGAACTTGAGACCGCGGAATGCACCATAATCTGGCAAGATCGCAAACCCGCAGCCCTAAGAATGTAGAAAGACCATCAGGAATGCCAACAAACTAGTTCCAATCAACTTGCACATGTCGATAAACCCAACCAACAAACCCGCTGGCCAATCTTTCAGCAGGAACGTGCCTCAGAATAGCGAGATCGTTGTTCTCGCTTGCAGGAATGCTGATTTTTTCCTATCTTAAACTTCTCAAAATTATAATAAAACTTTGTCTGTAGGATCATCATTCCTGCTTCTGGGAACATTGTAAGGCCATAAATCTGCGAGATCGCTCTGTCAAAAAGAGCTCTTAGGTTTTTGGCTCATGGTTTTAATTTCTTTTTTTGATAGTCTTTCCTGCCATTCCCACGATCCAGAATCATGGTGGGATTGTCATTCCCATGAACAGAAAGTCTGCGGGACTGCAAACCCATGTGCAAGAACGTGGGTACCCTCACAAGAATGCTATTTCTTGCCTTTTCTCTGCGGGAATGTTGCCTAACTTTGGCTGTCATGTTTAGTCATTGTTCTGAATGCTTCTAAGTTAGAAGAAATTGACTTGTTTGCATAATCACTAGGTACAAATTGCACATTTCATTTGGTGCTTTAAAAAAGAACAAACAAATCTCTCTTTTGCATGCAACTTAGGCAAGTTTTATTTTTGAACACTTATGAAATTTGTTAAGTTAAAAACAAATCAACAAAAATCAAATTGAGTAGTGTATCATTGGACTCACCATTTTTCTAACCACCCATCAATTCAAACCCTTTGGTTGCAATCTCAGCACCATACTTGAGGCGATGGGTCCACTTGAAAAAGGTGTTAAGTGTTCCACAATCAGACTCTACTCATTGGGTTTTTGAGGGTTTGTCTTAACTTATAAGATTTTTTGAATGTCCAAAAATCTAGATTAAATCGATCACACTTCAAGCTTGGTTTTTAAAACTGAACAAAAATCAATTGACATGGAGGGCCTCCAGGCACGCGAGATTTAATTTGCAGACCCTAACTCTTCTTCTTGCTTGCATTCTTTGACTCGTGTTACTTATTTTGATGCATCTCAAAGTTGGAATTGAACATCTATATCTTAATCACTTGTTTTTTCAATAGATCAGACAATCTAAGAATTAGTTGGTGAAAGAACTCTACTTTTTAGCCCAAGGTCATCCGAATCTTCTCTCCCCTTGTCGCCTTTGCGGGCCATCTTGGGTGCATAAGACTAGGATCCAAAACCTTGTTTTTAGTTTTAGGGGGCCTGCTTGGGGATTTCATCACCCCTTGGGATGACCTCAACTCCAGCGTTTCGACAGAGTATAAAGATTGGAGGTGAATCCAAAGACACCTCTCTTGGGATCAAGATTTTGTCACTCGGGCTAAGCCTCAAGGAACATTATACCCTTGAGAAGTGAAAGAGGAGAAGTGGGTTACCGCTCCTCTCGGCTGTGTGACATCTTTTTGGTTTCATCTATGGATTTGGGCCTCACATACCTTGCATATATTGAGGACTCCCCATATAAACCAACTGTCAGCTTTGTAGCCAACCATCTAGGATGTTTATGTGCTTGAAGTGATTGCTTGAAACATTTGTAAAAACATACACACTCCTTGGCGCAAGTATCACATTTTGGAAATCAAAACTTCTATCTGGTTGTTCCTATCTATTACTTGATCTTTTATTTGTTGAATGAATGTTTTCCAAACTTGGTCAATCCTAGCTTAGGGCACACTTAGCATAGTCACTACCTCCAAAAACCCCACGGTTGTGATTTTAATCTTTGGAAATATCTCATGTCAAGCCATCCCAAGACTAAGTTTAAGAAGGCTAAGCTTCCTCAAATACCAGCCTATAAGGAAATCGAAGTAGAGCATAAGAAACATACCCCTAACCCTAGGATTGCCAAATTGGATCAAATTGAGAAAGACAGAGCTGAGGTAGCATTGCAAACTGAATGGGACTACAAAATCCAAAACCTAACCCTTCGACATGGTGTTAATATGAGCCTTATCAACAACTCTATTGTTACTCATTTTGATTAGGTCCTTCCTTTTTCCACACACACTTACACACTTATAGGTTTAGTCTCTCATCTAGAAATTGTAGTATCCCATTTAAGCATTTGAAGTTAGACCATCTCCTCTCATCTTAGGTTGTTGAAGAAGAATCCTCCACCTGCATTGTTAAAATCTTAGTGTTATTTCCTCACTCACTTAGAAACTTTTTTTTGCATCACATCTCTCATCATCTTGAGTATCCTTGAAACAAAACACTTTGCTAGGAATAGGTTGTTTTTGGTGTCCCACATCACCTTGAGCCAAAGGTTAGGGTCACACTTATTTTCATCACCATCACATTTCCCACATTCATATTTTAGGAAAACACATTTTTCTTGCACTTAGCACCATATCATTTAGACACCCTTAGTATCCTCCCTTGTTGCATTTGCATCTTTAGGAAAAGCATCCTTACATGCCACCCACCACACATTTTGGTAGGCACACACGAAAAAAAGACATGGATCCTAGTCATAGTGGTAACACATCTCGAGCTCAACTGTACTTTGTAGTATCCCTAACACCATTAGACACACCACCAAAAATCCCAGAAGAACTAGGATCATCCATAGATATTGAGGCTTTCATGAACCAACCTGGTCATGCTACCATCGTAAATGCCATCATAGATCACAACAAGGAAACCATCATGGAAAATTTCTTACAAGACAATGTTGGTGTCTTTGAGTTTGGACGTCCACCACCTATCAACATAATAGATCCTACTCACTCATTGTTTGGATGGCAACCACCTCAGGTAGAACCAATATAACCAAATATCCCCTTGACCTAGGTGCTAGTTCCCATTCCACAGAATGCTCATCCCATTCTCACTCAACCATTAGTGCATACTACATCTCAACCAACCTTAAGTATACCATTTGCATTTGCTTCCACCACTCATTTTTCAGCTCCACCAAATCCTCCATTTGCATCTAGCAGCACTACCTTTTCACTTCCACCCCATATTGCATCTAGCCCATTTGCTACTCAATTACCACCATTAGGGTCCAATACCTCATCTTCCATCCCACCAAACATCACTATCAACCCCTTTGTAACTAGCCAAAGCTCTTTAGGTGCATTTCCTTTGGGACTTTGGAATATTACTACGACACAGGCACCTATCACTAGTCTTCCCCCTAGCACTATAGTCACGTCTGCACCTCTGACATTGTCATCCACTGCTTCACATAGCTATTCACTCCCACCCCTCACCAACTATTTCTCCATGCCACCTCTAGGCAATAGCCCAAATCCACCGCCACTGCAGTTACCTACAGTAAACACTTTGCTGCAAATTAACTACCTTACGCCTAGTCCAAATCAGTCCTACTCTCAAGCAGGTGCACAACCCACATATATTGGGCATGGTATGTATTCCTAGAGCATAGCACAAGCATTATCTGCATTACCACCATTTTAGCCGCAGTCTTCACATCAATAGTATGCCCAAGCACCCACACAAAACTACATCATAAGGCAGCAACCTCATAGTTATCTACCACACCCACCTCAGCAGATGCAATAGTATGCACAACCCACATTCCAACAAACCATAGCATCAATTCCACTAGTTATGCAAACTATTTTTTTGCAGATGTCATATGGTCATCAAAGTTCTCCATATCACACTTCAGATTGTGGCACGTATCCTACATCGAGGCCACCTGGACTGAGGGCACCAGATTGGGGGCACCTGTTCCTCCACCTGTAAAGTCTAAATGGGAAGAGATGAAAAATGCTCTCAAAGCCCTGAAGGATGGGACAAACACCAAAAATTTCAAATTTGAAAATGATTGCCCATACCCTTTTGATAGGACTATCACATTGACTCCATTTCCTAAACATTTTGAGATCCCCAAGTTTGACAAATTTAGGGGGAAAAGTGATCCAGTAACACATGTTAAGGAATTCTATATGCATTGTTAGGAGGTAGCTTATAATGATGTGTTCCTCATGTGGCTCTTTCCCAAGAGCCTGACAGGACCAACCTTAGAATGGTTCTGTCGTATACCTCAAGGTACTATTAAAACTTTTGCAAAACTTTTTGAGGCCTTTGTTGCTCAGTATACCCATCTTGTTGAGACTGAATTATCTATAGTAGACCTTGTCCACACTAAGCAAAAGGGAGGGGAAAGCCTTACAGAGTACTTACAATGCTGGCAGATCCTCACAACAAGGATCTCTTGTACTACCCCTGAGCGCCATCTTGTCAAGATGTTCATAAACAATGCACACCCTAGCCTCGCTCATCATATGGTTATGAACTATTTGCAAACATACAAGGACATCAAAGAGAAAGGAATGAGCCTCAAGTAAGGCCTCATTAAGGATGGTGTCATTAGATTGTACAAAGAAAACACCTAGGACCATAGTTCAAGCAATGACAAAACCTGATATTGGAACAAAAATAAGAATATAGTGACAGATGGTGCCACTGACACTCGACAGGTCCATATTGTTGGGGCAACTACCAGTGTTTCCACCACATTTTACCAACAAAAAACTTATCAACAGAAACCTCCTACGTATCACCAGCCACCCATGCAAACTCATCAACAAATACTTGTTCCTCATAATCAAACTAATGCTATCACACTGTCAGCAGGAAATAAACCTTGTGTTCAAAGGCAACCACAAACATACACCCCATTGGTGGAACCTCTTGATACAATCTTCAAAAAATTGGCCAAAGATAGCCTTGTTCGGTATCCACAAACACAATCCTTGGAACCTAATCAGTCTAGAGCATCCTGGTACAAAGATAATGAATATTGCAAATTCCATCCTGTCAAAGGGCACACTACCCTTAAATGCATGCAACTTAAGGATTATGTATAGGACCTCATTGATTGAAAAGAGATCATAGTGGGGGCACAACCCTCATCTAATGTAGGATTAATGATGTATCAAAATGCTTTCCCTCCTCATAACATAAACCTGGGAAAGGCACCTTCAAACCCTCCTGTCAACAAACCTAATAATGTTTCGGGTAAACAAGGTGACAACTGAGACATGTCTCAAAATTATACCTTAGCATACTTAGACTATGGTATCTTAATTGGTTGCATATCCCAAGTTGAACCATCTATCAATGTCATCAATATCAAAGGCCTAGACACTCAGTGTGTAGTTGCTACCTGTCGGACACGACTCAATATAGCTGGTCCACCTGTATCCACACAAATCTAACCACCATTAGCATGACCACCTCCATCTTGAGCATCTCCATCAGAATCACCTTCACTAGGGCCATAGTATAACATTTTGGAACACCTTGGAAACACATCGGTCCAGATCTCCATCCTAGATCTCTTACAGACAAGCCCACTTTATCAAGAGATCCTTGACAACACTCTACGTGAGTCATGTGTCCCCTTCGGCATAAACACCATTGAGTTTTGCAGCTTGGTTGGCCATCTTTCAGCCTCTTGTGCCTTATCTTTTCAAAACCACTGATATCCCAATAGTTGAACCTGATCACATCCTCCCACTTCGCATCGTTTGTTATGGTTTCTGACTTTGCAGTTAAACATGTCATGATAGATAATGGATCAGCTCTAAACCTATGTACTCTAAAGTTCATCAAGCAAGCAGGATATACTGAAGTAGATATCATCAATGAGTGATCACCATCAAGGCATATGACAATTTGGAGCATACTACTAAAGGAACCATCTTGCTCCCTATCAAAGTCAGCCCAGCCACTCAAGAAACACTTTGTCAAGTAGTTGATCTTAATCTTCCATATAACATCCTCCTCGGTTGTCCATGAATTCATGCAATGAAGGTTGTTCCATCCACATATCATCAGTGCGTCAAATTTCCACATAATGGCACTGAGATAACCATCCACGCAGATCTTGAACCCTTTGCTTATTGCAATGTGGTTGAAGCTTCATACACCAATCATTGTCCTGGGATCGAAATTGGCACCACCACGGCTAGTTCCTCTGGCACCTGCCATGATCTGAACATCATTTTAGCCTCCACTATTTCCATAGTTAAGATCAACTACCAAGCTTGTGGTGAGTATAGTCTCATAGATGCTTTTGCTATTGGTGCTGTACCACTTGACCCACATACTCAAGGATGCCCAATACATCAAGGGCCTATACCAAAAAACACCTCTCAACTTCACCAGTTGGGCCCTACCACATTTGTCACCAAAGGTATCCTTGACAGAGTAGAAAACACTCCAGACATTAACACATGGCTATACAAAGAGCCACCTCCTAAAAGTGAAGGACTTCTTGATCACTTTAAACAGAAATATCCCTGGTCACATCGCTTGGCCACGAAGCAATGGGATTATCAAGGAGGTGTTTTAGGCTGCCAGGAATCAGGTATGAGACAGAAAACCAAAGGCTTGGGCTATGGACTCCCTGTAACTAGGGGCACTACAACAGAAGGCCACACCTTTATGAACATCCAAAACACTCTCATTGAGGTTGAAGACATCCCTAAGGAAGTTGAAAAGAAAGCTTACGATGATATTTTCCTTGACAAAATAATCCTTGGAGCCTCAGTGCTCTGCTAGTTATCCTTGAATCTCATAGACCTCCCCCTCGCTCACCCTGAACTCATAGATTGGGACCAACCAAGTGTCATTCATGTTGATGAGTTCTCTACCAAGCACGCGCTCCTGAAATTCATGGGGGCATAAATGCCACATAAACGGCCACCTCCACCATCAGCATATGTCTACAAGCTGGAACTTGTGAGTTACTTCAAGGAGGAGGAAATCTCTAGTCACAAAAATGAAATTTCTAAAAGGAACAAAAAAGAAAAAGGATAAAAGAAAAACATCCCATGGTGAAAACTCCTCTAGAGCGCCATTGGGTGACTCAAAAAATGAAACAAAAATAAAGGACGTATCCAATGGTGAAAACCTCTCAGAGGCACCTGAGGATGGAGATTTCATCCTCCCCCCACAAGAGCATTGACTTCTTATATCTTTAGTTTTGATAGAAGAAACTTAGCCTATAAATATTAGTCTAACAAAGATACCACATATCACACACATTGCAGCCTCTCTACCACCTGAAAAAGCAGATCTTCTTCTTGAAGTTCTCCATGAAAATATAGGCCACTTTGCATGTTTATATCAGGATATGCCAAGGTTGGACCCCAAACTAGTTGTAGACCATGTAGTAGTGGATCCAGGGGCCAAGCCCGTCAAGCAAAAACTTTGAAAAATGCACCCCAAAGTGGCTTTATTAGTCAAAGCAAAGCTAGAGAAGTTGTTAGAGGCCAAAATCATTCGACCAATAGATTATTCTGAATGGATTTCTAATATGTTACCTGTTACCAAGCCCTTTGGTGATATTAGGATTTGCACCAATTTCAAGGATCTTAATAAAGCTTGTCCAAAGGATGACTTTCCATTGCCAAATATCGACATGATTGTGGATCTCACTGTAGGTCATGAACTCTTGTCACTAATGGATGGTTTCTTTGGATATAATCAAATTCATATAGCAGAAGAAGATCAGCATAAGACCATGTTTACTACACCTTGGGGTACATTCTGCTACAATATGATGCCATTTGGGTTAAAGAATGTCGGGGCAACCTATCAGTGCGCGATGACGATCATCTTCCATGACCTAATCCATAAGATACTTGAGGATTACGTGGATGATATTCTAGTCAAATCACTTATCTCACCTCAAGGAAGTGTTCAACTAACTGGCAGAATACCGTCTCATGCTAAATCCAAAGAAGTGTGTCTTCAGTGTTACTTCAAGAAAGCTCCTAGGCTTCATTGTGTCACAACGCGGTATTGAGATTGACCCTAAGAAGGTCAAATCCATCATGGATATGGCTCCTCCTATGAAACTCAGGCACCTTCATTCTTTGCAAGGAAAACTCCAATCAGTTCGGTGATTCATTTCTCAACTTGCTGATAAGTGTCAACCTTTTGCTCAGCTACTTAAGAAAGATCAAAATTTCAAATGGGACCCAACTTGCCTGTGCAATTTTGAGCTCATCAAGAAATACTTAGCTAATCCACCTATTTTGGCTCCTCCAATTGTGGGGTGCCCCCTCATATTGTACATCATAGCTACTCCCACATCATTAGGTGCTTTGTTAGCACAACTTGATGATGCAGGAAAGGACTAAGCTATTTATTACATTAGTCGAATGTTAGTGGGCTATGAGCTCAACTACACGCCGATGGAGAAGGCATGCTTAGCAGTGGTATTTTCCACCTAGAAGCTATGTCACTACATGTTGAGTCATATTGTACAACTGATATCAAAGATTGATCCATTAAAATATATGCTCTCTCGTACAATACTCACTAGATGCCTAGCAAAATGGGTTATGCTTCTTAGCGAGTTTGACATTCAATATGTTGATAGAAAGGCCATCAAAGGCCAGGCTATTCCAGATCACTTGGCTGATGCACTTTTAGTTGTAGATCACCCACTCATCATGGAATTTCTAGACGAATATCTCTATTTGATTGAAAAATAATCACTTTGGAAGCTATATTTTGACGGCTCCTATACATCTCATGGCTTTGATGCGGGAATACTCTTGGTTACACCTCAAGGCAATTATATTCGTAAATCTTTCAAGCTACAATTTTTGTGTACCAATAACATTGTAGAGTATAAGGCCCTTGTTGCAGGACTAAAAATTGCCATTGAATAGAATATCACAGAGCTTCAGGTCTATGGTGATTCTCAGCTTATCATCAAACAAGCTTTGAATGAATATCAAACCAAGGATGACAAGTTACTACCTTATAAAGATCTGGTTGATCAATTAAAGGAGCATTTCACTTAGATCCAATTCATACAAATACCTAGACTCTAGAATAAGGTAGCTAATGCTATGGCTACTTTTGGTTCTCTCTTGGAAATACCACACGAAGCTACATAATATGGGTTCTTGGTTGAGCAGCTGCACGAACACACATATTAGAATGATGAATAAACATGAGTCTATATCTTGGTTGGTCCCCAATCTCCATGGTACCACAAAATTCATGCTTACCTACTAAATGGTATCATATATCCTCACCTCACATGAACCCAATGCCAACACCTTATTCGCAAAGCTTCTTGTTACACTATCATCGTCCAAACTCTATATCATCATGGTTATCATGATACTCTCTCTTGATGTTTAGATCAAAATGAGACTGCGATGGTTCTCAAAGAGGTACACACTGGACTTTATGGTGCTCACATGAGTAGGATGGTGCTAGTAAAGTAGATCCTTTGAGCTGGATATTATTGGCCTACTCTAGAATAGGATGCATGGGAATTTGTGAAATGATTTTTACCTTGTCAACAACATGCTAATTTAATTAGGGCTCCAACACAGGACTTGCAACCCATTGCACCACCATGGCCTTTTGCCTGCCAGGGATTTGATCTTGTTGATCTTATTGCACCACTTTATTTAGAAGAGCACAAGTGGATAATCACCACCACTGATTATTTCACTAAGTGGGTTGAAGCAGTTCCCCTTGTTACTGCCATGAGAGTTTAGGTGTCCAAGTTTATATTGTATCATATCATATGTCACTTTGGCATCCCATCTACCATTTTCACAGACCACAGAGGTAATTTTGAAAACCTAAATATGAAGGAATTGTGCACTTCCCTTCACATCCACTACCATTTTTATAGCCCATATTTCCCACAAGGTAACGGTTAGGTAGAGGCAACTAATAAAACCCTACTTAGAATCATCAAGAAAGTTGTCAATGGCTTCGGCCATGATTGGCATTTGCAAATTAATCCCACCCTATGGGCATATTGCACTTTATTCCATACAACCACTGGCACAACTCCTTACTCCCTGGTCTATGGTGCTAAAGCAGTCCCACCTATTGAGGTTGAACTGCCATCACTTTGCATTTCTCTCTCAGGACAGATATCTGATGAAGAATATAGAGTGGCTCGACTTACTCAACTTGATCTACTTGAGGAAAAAAGGCAACAGGCCTATGACCACCTCATGGTCTATCAAAGTCACCTCAAGTGCAATTTCAATAGGAAAGTCCATTCGTTCAATTTTTAGGAAGGTGACATGGTCCTTAAAGAGAATATGAAGGTTCAAGCTGACAGAGAAAAGAAAGGAAAGTTTGAGCCCACCTGGCTTGGTCCTTATGTGGTCACAACATCTTTTGGCTTAGGAGCCTATCAACTATCTACCCTTAAAGGTGAAGTCCTAAATGATCCTGCCAACATTATTCACCTCAAGAAATTCTATGCCTAAGGATAGAATTTGAAAATCAAGGAAATAAAAAAGGGACAAAATAAATAAAGTGTCCAATGGTGAAAACTTGGAAATTCAAGCACCTTGGATAGGTCCTTGGTGAAAACCTAGCAAATAGGTGCCAGGTGTACTACAGCTCTTCCATTATCTATCACTGACACACACCCCTTTATCACCCCTCCATATTTTATCACTCATCCCCCCCGCTTTTCCAAGGTGTTCCTTATTTTTATTCACCATGCTTCGCAACATCATCCTCCAGCACTTTGCACTATGCAACATCCCACCTCATTCTTGTATTATAGCATCCCATGTATCATACTCGATGTATCCTACTGTTGTACTCTACTGCATGTACCCTATCAAGTGCTTTTTATCCTTGTACTTTACCATATGTAAAATATACAACCCATATAACATGTGTCTCATACCCCTGCACTAACCCTTGTCTCCCATGTACCATACCTATGTGGATACAACAATATTCAGACCCTTGTATATGAATCACACTTTACATAATCCCACCTAAACAAACCCATGTATCATAGCAACGCTATCTCCTCATCCTAAGCTTTCCCCTATCATGCATATACCTACTACTGTGTTTTGTTATCTCAAGTTCCCATGTCCTTAACTTGTCATACTTGTACATACTATCTAGGTCTTGTTACAACCTGTCAGTAGCTCATCAGTTGATCTCTTTAGCAAAAGGTTCCTTTTTCGCTTTGCAGAATCTTTTGTTGTTTCTATTTTTGGTTGATTGTTTCCACATATCTTTTATTGTTTCTTCCTCAAGATCTCCATGATCATTTCATCTCATGGTGTGTTTTGACTGGGACAACTAAGGAGGTTGGTTTTGATCACAGTCTTTTGCTGCTTGTGAGTCAGTTTGATATTATCCTTGCATATTTCAAACATGTTTTTATCTTTCGATAAAACATGATGCACTTGGGTAATCTCATTTTCTTGTGGATCATCTAGCATCATTCCAATATTGATCTCTTCGAGACTCATGTGTGATGTTGGGGCAATCCTTGCATGACTGTTTGAGTCAATCTTATGGAATTTTGGGGAAAAGGCCTTGATGTTCTTAGTAACATTGGCAGATCCCTAATAATCCTATATCAAATAAAGTGTTCACACTACATAGTGGTACTTCCTCATGAAGTACCCCATGCTCAAGCTTCCCCTACGCCTCACTTTTACTTTTATTTTCAGAACCCCTGGTATCCTCCTCCTTGTCATCACCCCTCTCCCTTAGACTATCACTTTTTCCCCCCTCAGAATCATTTGATTCAAAACCTTGAAGCTCAATTCTTTTTCATTCTCATCATGATGTGATCCCTATCATAAGTTACTATCCTAGCGCTAAAATCTCTGCTATCCTCCTGACTACGAGTTTGTTGGTCACTCTTTTTCCAACATTATTCTCCTTAGTGTTAGTATCTCCTATGATCACTTTTCATATCATAGAACACTATCATAAGTTATAGCATTGGTTATCCTATTCCACCATCATTGCTTGTCTTGCATCTCCTCGAATCTTGTATGTTGTTTTATCATAGCTTATATCCTTTTATCATGTCGTAGAATATCATTGCATTCAGTCTTTTATGTTATTCTTGCATGCTTATCATAAATCTCATGTGTATCTTTTAGTTTGTGTTCTTTTTAGCATATCATAAATTTACTGTTCTCTCTTTTAGTTCATTTTAGCATTATAGTCATTCATCATTAGATTATGATTCATTTTTAGCATTATAGTCATTCATCATTAGATTATGGTTCATTTTAGCATAGTCATTCATCACTAAATTATGATTCATTTTAGCATTATAGTCATCCATCATTCGATTAGGTTTCATTTTAGCATTGTCGTTCATCATTAAGTTGTACTTCATTTTTTGTATTTTTATCTTTTATTTTATAAATTCTTTTTTTAAATCTTTCATCCATCTTTTAGTTTGTGTAAACATATCCTAAATATCATGACATTATTTTCATTTTCCATATCATAAATCTATTGTTTATCCTTTAGTTTGTGATTCATTTTACATTTGTCACTTATTTTATAGTTTGTACTTATCATCATACAAATACTCTCAAAAGAAATCAATTCTCTAGGATCACATCACATCCATCATAAGCCACATCACATCATCAGGATCGTATCAAAAACCTATCACATCTATCATATAGAAAATCTCATCATCATCACATCTACAATATCATAAAAACATGTCGTCAAGGATCACATCATATCACATCACATTTGTGATATCATAGATAAAAATCACATCACATCATATCTGCACTATCATAGCTAAATCACATCAAAATCATATCATATCGTGTATACAATGTCATCAAAAATCACATCCTGCATCAAAAACTGTCAGCACAATCATAAAATCATAGCACAAATTGCATCCTGCATCACCAATCATCAACAATACCATCAAAACATCACTATTAACCACTATACATAACATCACCAGTCCATAAACACATATATCACTAGAATCATCTAATCTATATATCAATGAAAGAATGAAAGAATAACAGTCCATCAGTGTACAATGTCGATATCATACAAACGCGTCTGAGCCCGTACAAAATTTCTATGTATCTCAAAAAAGCTGACATATATAGAGTACTCAGTATCCCAAAAGGTCACCTGCTCATCAATGGTCAACTCATCCCTGCATCACCAGTCTCATCTTCTACCCCTCTCCTAGCCCCTAGTGCTACTGGTGGTGGAGGTGGTGGCATCATCAGTCCTCCCCCTATCCCAGAGCTCTCTACCTCCTCCCTCATCCCCATCGCTGGCTTGACCCTGCCCTTTGACTATGCCCTATGCATTGGGACCCACCTATACTCTCCCCCCAGTGCTCCATCCACTCTCCCCTCCTTGCATCCTTGTGTGGGTACCTACTATCCCTGACTGAGTCGGTAGCCTATAATGCTCAATCTGTGATGTTGGCATTGTGGCATGATACCTCCCCTGGTAGAATCTAGCCCTTTCCCTCAAATCCTCCATGTCTACTCGTAGTCTCCGCAGCTCATCCAAACCCCCTCGCACTGCTACCTGCACTCATAAGGTCGCCACCTCCACCACTAGCCTATCTCGCTTCTGCTGAAGGGCATCTAGTCTCACCTGCACCCCATGCTGCTCCAAAGTCATGGCATCCAACCTTCCCTCCATTCAGACCACCTCTGTTTGTAACCTCCCCACCTCCACACCTGCCCTATTTGCCTGCCCTTGGGCTATATCCCGCTCTTATCTAAACTAGTCCCACTCTACCTAAAGCTGATCTCTCTCCTATTGTATATCATTGAGCAGCTGGCTCATCACTGCGTGTGCCTGCTCTAGCGAGGCGTATCAAGTTGCCAATCCATCATCTCCTCCCCTGACAGATGATCCCCTTGCATCTCCCCCTACTGCCCTCTTTCGTCCCTATGCCTCCTCTCCTCCTCTCTCTAGCTAGGCTCCCCTCTCCTCTGCTCTCCTCTCTGGCTGAGCTCTCCTCTCCTCCCCCCCACCCTCCTCCTCTGCTAGGCTGGCTCCTCCTCCTGAGCAACCACTGCTGCCCACTGCCGTAACCGCCTTGCCACATACTGCCCCTGTCGAGCTGCTCGGGCTAGCTCCCCTGCCACCACTGCTGACCTTGTGCCTTGTGCTCTCCCCATTGGTCTCGGCCACACAAAAGTATCTCGGTACTCCTATGTGGAGCCTACATCTGATAGCCCCCCGAACCAATCCCACTGCTGCGGCTCTAGCTCCAGCCATGCCCTCAATAAACTGTCTCAACACAAGGCTAGCTCGTACATCGACACCAGCTTGCGTGTGACTCACTGATACGAGTGCGGATCTCCTAATGCCACCTACTGCCACCCAAAATGTTGCAGTGCCCTATTTGGCCTGTACTACTCTACCACATACTCCTACCTCCCGAACACAAAACATGGGAAAAAGGTGTATAGGAGTTGCTCTCCCTCCTTTGCCCACAGTCTGAGGCCCATGTATGGCCTCCATACCACTATCACTAGCTCATCAATCTGCACTCTCTAGTAGTCCACTGAATTCATGTGGTGGTATGTCAATGGCTCAGCCCAGCTGTATGCCAGTGGCTCCTTTGGTTGCCTAATTCTATGCCCCAATGGCCTAAGCACTACAATATGCTCCCATGCCCATACCTGTAATAGTGTAGCAAACCCAATACTCCTCCCTTGTCAGCCACCACCCTGGTATATGATATGATGTAGGTCCCAGTATAGCTCGGCCAACATCAACGAACCCCATGCCACTGGGCGTCCTGCGTCCACAATCTGCATCACTACTGGAATCAATGCTAGTGCAATCTCTATCGTCACGTGATCCAAATGCTCGTTTAGCACAAATTATCCTTGTTGTATCTTGTACTCCACTCCTAGCCCCACCAGTCTCTGTACAACCACCTTTGCAATCATCTCTCTGGTTGCCATGACTGGCGTCCCCTACACTAGCAGTCTAAATAAGCAGTGCACATCATCCAGCATCACCGTCATCTCCCCTGTCCGTAGGTGGAACGTCACTGTCTCACTGTGTCATCTCTTGCATAGCGCTATGACCATCGCCATGTAGGTGCGGGTATGGGGCAACCTCGCTAGGTAGCCTAGTTCGATCACCTCAATCTGTGCCCATTCGACTGGCATTAGCATCTCTCCTACATACAACACTACTACTCGCTACTCCTATGACACTAATGCATCCAAGGACTACTGCACACCACCAAAAAAAATCCAACCATCAATTTTCTATCTCCTTGTTTATCCTCACACCCTCCCTGTCCTCAACCCCAGCTTTTTTTGTCTTTATTATGCAAAAATCACATTCTCGTGAAAACAACATTTCTGTGAAGCCTAACCTCCCGCGTTCTCACAGAACTATCTTTCGGTGGGATCACGATGTTGACCCTGCTATTACCCTTGACCTTTTACCTCGATCTCGCTAGTGCGTTCCCGCAGTCTCTACCACTGTCAATCCCGTTGAACCTTGGTCCCACGAGATCGCATTCCTACAATGTCCCCTTTTTTTTACTTTTTCACTGTGCCAAGACCTTAACCTATGGGTACGCGTTCACACTACATGAATCATGTTCCTCTTTGCGAGGATACGATCCCGCTGACTCTACCTTGTTCCTGCATAATTTCCCACCCCGAGATCACTTTCCCACAATAAACTATTTGGCACCCCCCACAACTCCCACTTGATGCTATTTTTGTGGGATTGCGATCCTGCTGATCCTGCTCGCGTTCTTGCTAGACCTGTGCCTGCAGGATCACATTTTTGCTCTTGCAGGAATGATCTAACAAATGCCTACTTAAAAAACACAATGTAGTTTTAGACCCTACCGATCGATCGGGCATCCCTCATACTCGTACTCATCACACTATGTTTGCTCGGTGCTCTGGTCGGCCAATGCTCGCTATCGTAATCTCCATTGCAGAGCTCCTAACCAATAGTATCTCCTCCTAAATTTGGCTGCAAATGACCCCTTCTAGCCCTCTCTTCGCCCCTTATAGCCCACCCTGGCGCCCTGACTACCCCTCTCGGTCATCCCACCCTTCCAAAACATTCCCATCTCACAAAAACAACACAACACCACTTTGTACACTTGTAACATATCTTGGTCTATCAGCTTGTACATCCTCTTTCGCTTGGTATCATTGTATCTATCTCAGCTTTCGTGTCCATTCATCCTTGATCAACATCTTGCACACATCACCCCACTCTTGGTTAGCTATTCCCATGCATCCTTTAGCTAGATCTGCTATCACCAACATGTTATCCTTCTTAGTTCAGCTTGCTAGATGCATCACTCATCCAGATCCATCAGCTTAGGTGCTCTCTGATCGATCCTTGTAGGATATAACTTTCCTCCTGTCTAATCTTGGTCCATTAGTACCTTGTCCTACCCATCTCGTTGGCAAATGGTTCTCTTTTGGATTTTCACTTTCCTTTGATTTTGACTCTTTCTTTTGGGTCTTGACGTATCTTTTTCAAGCAATCTTTTTGTTCCCTCCTCAAAGTTCCCACGATCTCCCATATCATGGTATAATGTGATTGGGGCAATCTGCGCCTAAGGTCTTGATCATGTCTTTTTTGTTTAATGTTCTACTTGTGGGTTATCCAGTGTCGGTTCCACGCTACTTCCTCTGGGATTCATGTAAGATGCTGGAGAAATCCTTGCATTTTTGTTTTTAGTCAGTTCGTCAATCCTCTGAAAAGTTGGTGAACAGGCCTTGCTGTTCTTGGTAACCTTGGAAATTAACCAACATTCCTATATTAAATCTCATGCTCAACTACGTGGTAGTACTTCTCTTTGAAGTATCCCCCCACTCAAACTGCTTCCATGAATTCCCTTCATCTCCATTATCCCCCATCCAAACCACTTTATCTTCCCATCATCCATCCCCTCCTCCTGGTTTCCTTTTATAGTGCTCTCCCCCCAATCCTGGAATGTCTTTAGCTTGCTTCCTTTTGTGAATTTGACCTCCCTTTATCATTCTCCCATAGTGAGAGTGTGAGCTAATTCTGCCCCTTCTCTTTGCCAATCTGTGTCTCTGCTCGTCTTGAATTTTTATGCTTTTCAAGAAGCCGTCGAGCCTCATCTTCTCTCTCCACCACCTTCTTGAGGGGGCATCTTGTAGTCTAGTCTCTCCTCTTCTTATTCGAGACTGGGTAACTTTGTTGCTAAAACATCTTCCTCATGTCGTTTATATTCAAACTTCTTTGAAATAGTGTTGTCTCAACACTATGTCAAAGAGGGACAAAATGTAGACACCTAAATCTTATTACACCGCTTCGGTAATCCTATTTAGCTATCTCTAAAGGCATCATTAATTAAATTCTTATTTAATTAATCCTTTTTCATCCCCTAGCTGATTAATTTAATTAATCATCTATAGTCCTAATTGATAAATCAAATAACCCATTATTTATCAATTAATCCTATTCTCCTATCAAATTCCAAAAATTCCAAATTTATTAAAATCACTTTAATAAATAAAGCCCTCAAATCCTAATAATATTAAAGCTATCCTAAATCCCTCCATTAGCTTAATACACCCCATCCACCCATACTAACTAAGCTTAGCCACTAACTCACCCACCCTCATCAATACCATCCACTTGCACATCTCTAACATCCCTAATCTAATCCTAACCCAAGCTTAACCCATCCCTTAATCATTTTCACAATCCTAAATGAGATTAAGACTTTCCTAAGCCAAGCTAAAGTCTATCCCCTCAAAATATCCCAACCACCAAGCCATAAGTGCTCCCACAAAGCCATAAATGACTCTTACAGGCCCATTTATTGCTCTTATAAGCCATTATGAGGGTCTTTATGAGCTTTGAGCCTCTTTTGTTGACCCCTCAACCCCTCTTGCTCTAACCAATGACCTTGTGACATGTGTCACTCTCTGATTGGCTATAAAGAAGCAAAATCCATATGCTCTCCTCTCATTCAATTTGAGCCCTCCATAAGCTTTCTCCTTTACTTCCATCCTAGCCATCGATCCCTCAAGCCCTTTGCCTATTTAAGGAATCCCATCCTAAGCCATTTTAATCACAATCCATCAAGTAAAGTTACCATGCCATTTTGAAAAGCCAAAACTCATACCTATTTCAATCATCCACTTCCATGCTAATGTTATGATGCTATTTTGAGAGCTTAAGGACTATCAAAATACCAACATAATGGCAAAATCCATCCACAAATCCACTTTGATCCATATTTTTCATTGAAGCTTGAGAAATATTATTGAGCATACATCTACATCAAAGGACACATCTACAAAATCAAGGAGGCTTTTAGAGTGATCTTGCTCTTAGTTTGCACTCTCTTACACCTTCTTTTGTCTAATCTTATATGGGAATATAGTTTTAGTTTGTGAATGTTTTCCTTATTGTTAATGTTCTTTGCACACTAAATCTTGTTCTACACTATCCACAATGGATTTACAAGTTAATTCCTTTCATAATGCAATTCCCTTCTACAAAACAAATTTCCTAGATCCAATGCCACCATATGCTCCATTCCTAGACAAACCCATCTCAGAGCATCCCATTTAAAGTCTATATCCCTCATGTAAAAGCATTGAACCCTTTCAAGATTCCACCTCTCATGTTCCAATTCATACCCCATGTCAAGAGGATGATGTAAATATTAAAGAGACAAGTCCTAAAACAAATCAAGATCAAGATCCTAAAAGTCACCAAAACTATCCAATTTTTGACCACGAACCCATATTTTTGGAGTCCCATGAAGATTCTACCATCCATGTCCATCCTAACAATGATGATCCCCATCTATCCAAAGATAAAATTTTTATTCCCAATATTATGGACCTTCCACTTCCTATTCCCACTACTACATTTGGGCCCAAATTACGATGACCACCTATCACCCAAGCGACGACAACACGAATTGGCTCTTGTCAGACAAGAGTTAGAATTTTTCTATCGTAAATTATGATGGCAAGAGAATCCATTTCAATTGTGACATATAAAGATGTCATAACTTGGAAAAAGGAAAGGGCAAGAGTTCATCTTTACATTATCCCAATTGCGATAGTATTCCATCACAATTATGATGGTTAAGCTTTCAATCTGTCGTAGGATTGACAACTAGTCTTCAAAAAATCCATCGACAGTGTGATGTTTATGTGATGGAAATGTTGTGGGAGCAACAATTATCCATTGGAATAGTTTGTTGCAATTGTGATGGGTATGTGACAATAATGTTGTGGGAGCGATAGTTATCCGTCGAAACAAGCTATCACAATTGCAACAATTTGTTGTATTAATAAAAATAAAATTGGTGGAAAAAATTGAATAAGTCTTCCTAGATTCCCCACAAGGACATCAGAAAGAGGCTCAAAGTTAGCTATGATGCTCTAAGGAAGCAAGAGAAGATGTTCTTGGATGTAACATGTTTCTTCATTAGAGAAAGAAGATGTGCAACTATTGCAGCATGGGACACGAGTTTTATGGAACACTTGGTTAAGGAAATCTTTTAAATAGATGTCTTGTTGAGGAGGATGAAGATGGTTGGGTAATAATGGATGATCACTTAAGGGACATGGGAAGGGACATTGCAAATGGACAACCACCATATCACCTTTGGTCTCCAAAGTAGGTTATCAAGGAGAAGTTATCATTCACATATAATTTTCTATAGGGTTCTATTCTCAAAAGTTTAAAGCTTTTTGAATTATAGTAGCATATTAAACTATGACATCCTTCTACATTGCCTGAAACCAATAGATTCACACAGTTAGTTATCATGCAATCATAGGCTAATATTGAGCTTCACTTGATTTTGAAAATAGTTTAATATTTTGTACTAATTAGACCAACCACAATGTTCTAGACCTACAAAAGTGACATCATTTTCCCATATTGTAGTGCATTTAATTTTTCATCAAATCCAAAACAAGATTCTACCACTCTGAATTGAGAATGCACATGCAATAGCATTCTATATGCATAGATAATAGGTAGAGCTTAAAAAACCCACCATGCTTACATTTATTTTATAGGTCTATGCAAACCTCTAATAAAAATGCAAACTTTTTGGATTTTTTCAACTCCACTTGATGTTGTATGCATATGAATTGAGATTGCATATTGAACTATGACATCTTTCTACATTGCCTGAAACTAAAAGATTCACACAGTTAGTTGTCATGCAATCATAGGTTAATGTTGAGCTTCATACTATGTCCAAGGTGTCTACACACTAGAGGCATACTCTGCTTACTAGGGTGCCTACATACCCATATCCATAGGATCAATACCCTTAAACTAATCACTCTAACAAATACGTAGTTTTTGTTTCTAATTGTTTTGATCTAACTATATTCCTTTAACCACTGGTGAGCTTTATTCACCTAATATAACTCTTCACCATCATACACCCACTCGGGCGAATCAAGCAGTTTTATTTAATTACAATACTATAATACCTTGGTGTAACCTTTGTGTTGTAGTTTACAATTAATGTAAGGTTAACCTATATACATCCTAACTCACTCCTTATAAACATTTGTTTAAAAGCTTGTGACAATAATCAATGGGTCTAAAAGACTAGTCAAGTTAATGTTGAAACTCAGAGTTTAGTCTTCCATTTTCAAAAGCTAGGTAGACTGGGTTGCATTTGCTAAAATGTCTTAAGATAAACCACAAGTACAAATTTCATTCTATAAGGGGACCCTTTATCCAAATATAGAATTGGTTACACATGCATGATTCTTTTATTTAATGCAAAGCTAGTTTTGAAGCACATATTCCTTTTATTAAATGTAAGGTTGAATACCTAAATATCCATACGTATATAAGCATGATAAGTTACCTAGAATATCATGAGATAAATATTTAAAGTACATGAAATTTCCTCATTGCCTCTTGCTACTCTCAAGGGAAGTCCATCTTCATTGGTCCCGAACAATTCATCACACAAGTACATCCAAGAATGTCCTCATCATGTCCTAAATAAAATATATACAATATTACAAAATGCCCCCTAAGAAATAATAATTCAAGTGAAATAAACACATGAAAGAGAGAGAGAGAAAGAGGAATCTTCTTACCAATAGGTGTTGCCATCACACTATGGCCATGCTACCTATTGACTAAGTTTTATTATTTTTCTATTGTGCCAAGATCTTTTTGTTTATAGACATACATACATAGACACAAGCATATGTAAGTATGTATACATACATACATACATATACAAAGATCACAAGGGCATGAAAATGAGATGTAAAGATCACAAGGGCATGACAATGAAATGCAGTAATCACAAGGGCACATCAACAAAATCATAGATCTCCACTAAACTCCACAATCCACAAGATCTCTCTCTATATATACATACATACATAGACACACACACATATGTGTGTGTATGTATGTATGTATACACACACACACATACATACATACATACATATATACATGCATATATATTTATACATACATACATACATAAATACATACATATATACATGCATACATGCATACATACATTTGCATATACAATTTTATCACCTTAGAAAATTGTATTTAATCCTACTAGCTGGGATCAACTAATTGTTCGCTTTATTGGACCTAATTTGATGATAGTTCTACAAGAATTTGTAATCAACCCAGCTAATTAGCAACTTGACCAATTTAACTAGGTTATGGCTTGTTTCTTTCTAAAAATATCTTCTATGATATGTTTTTCTAAAATCTCTTGTGAATTCTATCCATTTTTCCTGGTCTGCATTATTTTTATGTAGGACCTTGAGCTAAGTCACTTAGCAGGAGTTGAGTGATTTTTATTGTTTTATTATTTGGATTCTAGAATATGTATGCAATTGGATCAATTTTTTTGTTGTGCTAATATGTAATAAGCACCTTAAAAAAGATCTCTCTGTATATATAAAGAATACAAGTTATGCAATTTGTCATATATTGTATTTGCATTTTCTTTGCCATTACTTATAAGAGTGTTTCAAGGTTGGGAACCACTTTAACATCCTTTGCATGGTTTAGAGGTAATATCATTGTGGTAGTGAGAATAAATTCAGTGAAGAGTTGAGTGTAAGGAGTTACTACCCTAAACTTGCACTACAAATTCCTAGGAGCCAAGGGACCCTAAATCTATGCTATAATTTCTTGAGACATGGGAGAAGTTACTACCAACTTTAGTACTTCATACCATTTTGGATCATATAGTAATGCCCAAATTAACTTTAATACATGCATGATTACATCCTTGGCTTCCATTTTTGGGCTAGCATATGGATCCTTTATATCCAAGCATTTGTTATAAATTGGGGAATGCACTTCATTCTTGACAAACAAGTGATGCATCTACATATGCAATTTTATCACCTTGGAAAACTGTATTTGATCTACTAGTTGGGAACAACTATTTGTTCATTTTATCATACCTAATTTGATGACAGTTCTACATGAATTTTTAATGAACCTAGGTAATCAACAACTAGACCAATTTAATTAGGTTATGGCTTGGGCATGTGCTATTCCCATTTATCATATGGTTCCAATGTTGGAGGCAACATTTTTTCCAAAGTGGCAATATATTTTGTATCATTGGCTTTGTTCAAGTCCTAATTTTACTAAAGTAACAAAGTGGTTTTTAGTGTGGAAAGGACTATTTCACCTTGAGCTTCTTACTAATGAGAGGATACAAAGTAGTTAAATGTAGCCCTTGAAATGATAAATCAAGCTGTCGAGGGTACGATTGTGGAACAACCTAGGGCTATAGAGAATGTAATCTATCTTAGGGTGATGGAGCAATGCCAATTTGAGGCACTTCAGTAGTAACAAACAACAACAACTTATGCTCATCACTAGGCCTCAACTTCTATGGGCAGTGGGATTCACATGAATAATTCCACGGAAGCACCTTAGTTGAGTTTGAAGAAAGTGATTGAAATATATACACAAGAACATGACATCCAATTTTTCCCTAAAGTGGGATGCATGCATGGTGGTCTTTAGATTTATGGCTTTAGGACTCTCAATATCTATCTAGATTTTGTAAAACAACAAATGCTTGCATAATTTGGAGATAGATGGGTGATTGCATCATTGGAGCAACTAGTTGAGATGCATTGTAATTGAACTTGAGGAAATCATTGATAAACTAAACATATAATGAAGAGAAATATTGAAAACTTGAATGTTGAAATGCTGAAATGAAAGCTATCAAGGATCAAAAACCTATGCTAGAGTTACAAAACAATGAGAAGTTGAATTTAGATATAAAGTAAAAGAAAAATAAAACATGACAATCATTCCCGATTTGTTTTGATTGTAGAGATCTACATGCAAAAGAGGGTGGAGAGCTCTAAATGTTGGTGGATATTTCATTGTCGTGCCCTTGTGATCACTGCATTTTATTTTTGTGTCGTTATGATCTTTGTATTTCATTTTGGTGCTCTTGGTGGAGATTAGTTGAAATCTACAATTTCATTATCGTGCCCTTGTGATTGTTGCATTTCATTTTCATGCCCTTATGATCTTTACATTTCATTTTTTTTGCCCTTGGTGGAGATTAGTTGAGATCTACAATTTCATTGTCATGCCCTTGTGATCATTGCATTTTATTATCATGCCCTTGTGATCTCTATGCCCTTGGTGGAGATCAATTGAGATCTATGATTTTGTTGTCATGCCCTTGTGATCACTACATTTCATTGTCATGCCCTTGTGATCTCCATGCCCTTGCTCTATGATATTGTTGTCATGTCATGCCCTTGTGATCTATGTTCCCTTTGCACTACAACATTTGAGGTCAAATTGAGATGGAAATTTATGCGGATGGTGTAATTTGTGGTGATTTTAATTTTTTTCTCTTTGCAATTTGCAACGATAGTGTAATTTGTGGTGTAATTTAGGCCCAAATATAGTAGTGCTTGCTCTACAATTTTATTCAAGGGGAAAAGAGGTACTTATGTAAATGTTTTTTTTTTTCCTTCTAACATGTATCTCTTTATATTTCCCCTAGCAGGTGATTAGATAAGCTTCTCTTTGTGTATATATATGTGTATATATACATGCATACATACATATTTGTGTGTGTCTATGTATGTATGTGTGTATGCATATATACAAAGATCTCTCTATTTATATACATACATACATAGACACATATATGTGTGTATGTATACACACACACACACACACACACACACACACACACACACACACACACACACACACACACACACACACACACACACACACACACATATATATATATATATATATATATATATATATATACATACATACATACATATATAGAGATCACAAGGTCACACCAACAAGATGTAGAGATCACAAGAGCATGGCAACAAAATGCAAAGATGCATAGATACATACATAAATACATACATATATATACACATACATACATTTGCATATGCAATTTTATCACCTTGGAAAATTGTATTTGATCTTTACTCAATCACCAAGAAATAATATAATCTATAAGTATAGATTTCTGCATACTTAGTTTGGTATGAATAGTTTTGATTGAATTCATTTGAGGAGAGTGAGTCTATTCATGATGATAATGGCTCTGTGTATTGGGTTTTTAGAGGAGAGAGACTTACAAAAGACTAGATGTTGTTTCTAGCTCAAATGTTCCCAATTTTATGTTCACAACTCAAATGCTCTCCCATGACTTGAGCTAAAAATATAATTATTGCATCCAAAATTAAGGAATAAAATATGATTATGTCCCCAATGAAGAATTTAAATGCAATTTTTTCAGATTCCACTTAGCACTATGTCGATAAATTAAAGAAATTCTACTACCACACAAATTAACTTACATTGATTCCAAAGCTTAGGCCGTAACAACAGTTGAAAGGTAAATTGTTGTCAAAGAATATGCTAAACAAGCAAGAGTACATATTTAGAATGAACATAGATATTGGAAACAATGAAAAGACATATAATCCTCTTATAAATAATCAAAATTATGTCAAAGATGAACTCAAGAAATTGAGGAATTGAGTAATCTAAATCTAACCTTTCAATTACCACACTCTGTCCATCATTACCATTTTGTCAAACTGCATAGAAGTTTTAGAGATTTATCCAAATAATAAATTACAATTATACATAAATCTCATACCATGAGAGATATTCAAACTTGTGGACTATTTGGAATTAATACTACTTTATCAATAATATGACACTATAATGGAGCCATAGAGATACACTTTTGGCTTGTGTGTCATTCTTGAAGACGAACTGATATCTACCCTATCAAAATTATAATATCCCTTCTCACTCAAAATCCCTACTTATAGATGCAAGAAGGGATGAAAAACTGGGGCCCAGGGAAAACCCAACTATCCCAATCACCTTGCAAAGTAAACAAAATAGAACAAACAATAGATAACAACACCAAGGAGAGAGAGAACAAAATACTTTATTGATTCATCAAGTAATCAACATACGTGCCTAGCTGTAAGGCCTTCTGGGTTACAAACAAATACAAAATACAACTTCCAGATCCATGATCCATGATCCAACTTCAAATTTGCATTTCTAGACATGTGTGAATTCCACCTTGAAAAACCCTCTTACCTCTACTTTAACCTAAGCCTAAGAACTCTATTTATACTTGCCAAAATGATTTACAAAATATTCTAGAACATTACATCAAAGAAAGGTCAACCTTAAAATGGTCAACACTCATCCCTAAACCAGATCCTATCATTAAATTCACAATCAAAATTAAATATGTAAGTCGGCTCTCACTAGGAACCAAAACACAAAAAAATCAGCAAAACAAGGAATCAAGCATTAGCAAATAGAAAGCTCACTTGGCATATGAAGGAACACTCGACCATTACTAGATAACTTGGTACACACTTGTACTCAGCAAAAATTGGCACTTGGCAGCGACTGGCACTCAATAACAGTTGCCACTTGACAACTGGTACTCAATAGTAATTGAAAAATGGAACTTGATAGTAACTAGAACTCAAAAGCAACTAAAACTTAGAAATAACTTGAACTCAACAACAACTAACACCCAATAGCAACTGACACTCGACAACAACTAAAAATTGGTAGTAATTGGAACTTGGTAGCAACTGATAGAATGGACAAAAAGTGTAGGATTACAAGGGAACCCATGATGCTCTTGCATCAGAAAACTAGGGTCGGAAGAAATGATTCTCCTAAATCATGCAAGTGTCACAATCTAAGTTGAATCCAACTCAGATTGAGAAATCCATGTAGCATCTTCAACTGGTCTATTCTTCTTCTTCAGCAAATACTCATAGTAATCTTTTCCTCTTGTGATTTTACCAACTCTCTGATCCAATACCTGTTCAACTTCTTCAATTGGTTTTGTAAGATAATCATTTGATACAACAACTTCATCATCTAACTCATGATACTTATACAAATCAGCAACATTGAATATAGGAGATATATCCATGTCATTAGGTAACTCACCTTCATGAGCATTACCATTGTCAAAATTCCTCAAGATCTTACAAGGTCCAAACTTCTTCATCTTTAGGTTATTGTATGTTCCAATAGGAAATCTTCCTTTCTTCAAATGAAGCATCACCTCATCACCAACCTCAAAAACATGATGTCTTTTAGAATTATTAACATTCTCCTTATACTTATAATTACTTTGTTCCAACTTCAACTTTAATTCCTTATGCAAAGACTCCCTGGAATCAGCAAATTCTTCCCCTACAACACTTCTCTTTTCTTCACTAGCAACATCCCTCAAATCTAATAATCTACTAGGATTTATTCCTGTAACAATCTCAAAAGATATTTTTCCTATACTACTATTCACAAAATTATTATATGCAAACTCAGCTTGTGCTAATACCATCTCCCAATTACTTGGTTTGTCTCCAACTAAACATCTCAACAAATTACCCAAGCTTCTATTCAAAAACTTTTTTTGTCCACCTATCTATATATGGAATGTAGAAGTAAACATCAACTCAGTACCCATCTTCTTCCACAAAGTCTTCCAAAAACAACCAACAAACTTAATGTCTCTATTAGAAGTAATACTTCTTGGTAATCCATGCAATCTCACAATCTTTTTGAATAAAAGTTTGGCAAACTGCTCAGCATCTGATGTCTTCTTACATGGTATGAAATGATCCATCTTAGAAAATATATCCATTACAGTAAATATAGAATCATACCCCTTCACTATTTTAGGCAATCCAAGAACAAAATCCATAGTAATGTCACTCCAAGGTTTTTTAGGAACAAAAATAGGTCTATACAAACCAATATTCTGACTTACTCCTTTTGCAACTTGAAAAACTCCACAACTCCTTACAAATTTCTTAAAATCCTTATACATTTGTGGCTAGTAATACTTATCCTTCAATAAAATCAATGTATTATCAATTCCAAAATCTCCAAACAATTCACCACTATGCTTTTCCTTAATCAAATTAACCCTCATGGAACATCTAGGGATATACAACTAAATTCCTTTGAACAACATACCTTCTTGAATAAAATATTCATCATATTCACTTGTGTGATCTATTTGATTTGGTGCTCTACACTCTCCCCATGCCTTATAAAAATTAGGATCAGTATCATACAACTCCATTTCATCAAAACCAAGAACTTCAATCTTCATCTCAATCAACAAAGAACATCTTCTGCTCAATGCATCAACAAGTTTATTAGTAATTCCACTCTTATGCTTGATAATGAATGTGAAACTTCACAAATACTCAACCCACTTCACATGTCTTTGATTAAATCTATGTTGACTTCCTAAGTACTGTAAGGCTTTATGATCAATATACAACACAAACTCCTTAGGAATCAAATATTGTCTCCACTTCTTCAATGCTTGAACAATAGCATAAAACTCCTTATCATACACAAAATATTTCCTTATAGCATCATTCAGCTTCTCACTAATGAAAGTAAAAGGTTTACCTTCTTGACTTAATACAACTCCTATTGCACTACCACTTACATCGCACTCAACATGAAATACCTTATTGCAATCAGGAAAAGCCAATATAGGCAACTCAATAACCTTTTATTTCAAAGTTTCAAAGCTCTTATCAGCTCCATGTGTCCACTTGAATTCCTTTTTATCTCCTCTCATTGTCTCAGTCATAGCATTACAAATAGAACTGAAATTTCTTATGAAATTTCTATAAAAACTAGCCAAACCATGAAATGATCTTACCTCACCCTCATTCTCAGGTATAGGCCATTCCAAAATTGCTTTAACCTTCTTAAGATCCATCATCAAACCATAAGCTAAAATCCCAAATCCCATATACACAATCTCCTTTTTCATAAAAGAACACTTCTTTAGATTAATCATCAACTTCTCTTCTTTCAATCTCTACAATACTTGTCTAACATGCTCAATATGTTCTTCCTTAGTCTTACTAAATATCAAATTATCATCCAAATAACCAATCACAAACTTACCCAAGAATCTTTTTAGAACTTCATTCATTAACCTTATGAAAGTACTAGGTGCATAATTAGTCAAACCAAATAACAGACCATTCATACAAACCATCTTTTGTCTTAAAAGCAATCTTCCATTTATCACCTTCTATGATCATAACCTAATGATAGCCACTCTTCAAATCAATCTTGCTAAAATACTTTGGTCAACTCAAACAATCCATTATGTCATCTATCCTTGGCATAGGAAACTTATATTTCATTGTGATCTTGTTAATAGCTCTAGAATCAGTACACATTCTCCATTCTCCATTATTTTTAGGTGCTAATATGACAAGTAAAACACATGGACTCAAATTTTCTCTAATGAAACCTTTCTACAACAACTCATGCACTTGTTTTTTAAGTTCTTCATTCTCTGTAGGTATTAATCTATATGGTTCTTTATTAGGAAAACTAGCTCTAGGAATTAGATCCATACAATGACTTATACTCCTTATTGGTGATAAACCATCAGGTATATCTTTTGCAAAAATTTATTTATAATCATTCAAAAAATTTTCAATTTCTACTAGTACTTAGCCTCTACCAGCTTCTACTATTACTTGGTCATTACCAAGTTCTATTGTCACTTGGTCATTACTAGGTTCTACTCTCACTCAATCATTACTACCAAAACTTGGTCCTCTAAGAATTATAGAAAAACATTCTAGGTTCATTTTCATTTCTTTTTCAAATTGCTTCGCAGTGATCATGCAAATTTTTATAGTAGTACAATTAACCTCATCTGGACTTTCAATCAAAGGCAACAATATTTGCTTTTTTCCATTTACCCAAAGAGTATATTGATTCAATGTTCCATCATGTATAGAATATCTATCATATTGCCAAGGTCTACCCAAAAAAATATGACAACAATCCATAGGCATAATATCACACAAAAATTCATCAAAGTAATGTCCATTCTTGAACTTCACAATACATTGTTCACTTACCAATGTCTTATGCTCATCCTTGATCCATGAAACATGATAGGGTTTAGGATGCTTCAGCCCTTGCAATTGTAACTTTCTAACCAACTCTTTTGATGCCAAATTTGTGAATCTTCCACTGTCAATGATTACCTTGCAACATTTGCTAGTCATCTTACATCTAGTTTTGAAAAGACTTCTCCTTAGGACAGGTTCCTCATCACTTCCTTTATTACGTAAGGTTATTCTCACCATCAGATTTTCTCTAGTCTAAGGTCCACTAGGTGAGCCCTCACCATCTCTGTGAATCACAACATTTCTATTACCTTGCCCATTTTTAGAGGATCTATGCCCTTCTTTACCACATCTAAAACAATTACCATGAAATCCACCTCTAGAGTAAGAATTGCCTCTTCCTTAGTAAGAACTAGTGCCTCCTTGGTAAGAATGACCTCCTTTCCACTCAGTCTTGTCTTTATCATCATTCTTCCTTTAAGATTTTCCTTTATCTTGCATAGAATTGTTAGATCTATGACCTTCTCCATAAGATCTACCTTTAGCTCTCTAGAATCTACAACCTCTACCTCTTTGTCTTTGCTCATGCCTCTTTGTCAAGATCTCCTTAGCTTTGAAGGCATATTGGTATGCTTCTTACATACTTTCTAATTTCACAAAACTCATCTCATCTTGAATTCTAGATCTCAATCCATTTATGTACCTTGCAATTTTATCAACACCATCATACACATATCTAGATCTAATGTCCAATCTATAGAATTCCTCAATATACTCCTTCATAGTCATGTCTCTTTGTCTTAAATTTTGCATCTTTCTCAACAAGATAACTTGGTAATTAGCAAGAAGGATGTTCTTTACCTTACTCACCATTTTCACCCAAGTTTTGTTCTTATCCTTTCCTCTCCATTGTCTATTAGTTTGTGAATGCTCCCAACATAGTGAGACATGTCCTTTCAACCTAGTAACTATAATATTCACCTTCCTATTATTAGGAGTGTTTTCATAATCAAAGAACTTCTCCATTTTACAGATCTAATCTAACATAACATTGGTATCCAATTTTCCATTATAAGGAACATCCTTTACAATAGGCTTTTAATTTGCCTGAGACAATACCCTTAATAATCTTACCTCATCTTGATCTTCTTCAAGTTTTGGATTAGGGTTTGGTGCTACTACTTCATCATCACTCAAATCATCAATATGTGCTCCTCTTGTTTGGGATGTCTACACAACATCTAATCTAGTTTCAATTTGTCTCAATGTATCTAATACTGCATTATCAAAATTTTCTCTACCTTGAACAATTTTTACAAATCAGGTTCCTGCAATATTGTAGCCCTCTACAAGTTATAGGTTAAATCTTTAGATCTGCTACCCCACAACCAAATTCACTTAAGGTTCTACATAATCTGATCTCCATAAGGATGAACCTTGAGCTCTTATACCACTTGATGCAAGGAGGGACAAAAAACTAGGGCCAAGGGCACACCCAACTATCCTAACCACCTTGCAGAGTAAACAAAAAGGAAGAAAACAACAGAGAACAACACCAAGGAGAGAGAGAAAAGATTAAATAATTTATTGATTCATGAAGTAATCAACATACATGCCCAGCTATAAGGCTTTCTAGGTTATAGGCAAATACAAAATGCAACTTCTAGATCTACGATCTAGTTTCAAATTTGCATTTCCAGACACATATGAATTCCACCTTGAAAAACCCTCTCACCTCTACTTTAACCTAAGCCTAAGAATTCTATTTATACTTTCCAAAAATGGCTTATAGAAGATTCTAGAACATTACATCAAAGAAAGGATGACCTCAAAATAGTCAACACTTATCCCTAAACAATATCCTATCATTAAATTCATGATCAAAATTAAATACGTAAGTCAACTCTCATTAAGAACAAAAAATATAGACAACACAATAATAGAAGGAACCGAGCATCAAAAAATAGCAAGCTCACTTGGCACATGAAGGAATACTTGACTAATATTGGATAAGTTAGCACACACTGGCACTTGGTAGCAACTGACACTCAACAACAACTGACACTCGACAGTAACTAGCACTCAACAATAACTTAAAATTGAAACTTGACAATAACTGGAACTAGGCAGCAATTGAAACTCAATAGTAATTTGAACTTGAAAACAACTGACACTCAATAACAACTAAAACTTAACACTAACTAGTACTTGATAGCAACTGGTAGAATGGAAAAAAGTGCAAGATTACAAAGGAACCTAGGATGCTCCTGCATCGCTTGTTTAGAAGATAAAATCCTGAGATGAGATTTGAATAAAATTATTATGTTGTTGTTTTGTAGACAACTTATATTGATTCATATCTAATGATCATAGGCCAAAGGTATTCATGTGTACCATACACTTTTCATGATAAAAAAAACCTAGTTACAGAAGTTTCTTCTACCACTAGAGAAAGTATTCTCCCTTGAGTGAGAAACTGTATGCCATCTGTAAAAGCCCTCTACTTTTTTGGGACATGGATGACATTCTATGTTTGTAAAATTTAGGTATGAAATTATTTTCCTATTTTTCAAAGATATGAAATGATTGATTATCATTTTTTACATTTGTTTCTAGATATTACCTTCCATCATTTCCATCTATGGTGATATTGGGTTTTATTTTTACCAAGTCAAAGCATGCTGATGTTGGATGAGATTGCACTGAATATGCCTTGGGAGAAGGTGACCGCCTCTAGATTTATCATGTGCTTATTATGCCATCACTTGATATTCCTAAAGACATCTTGTCATGAATTATTTATGATCTTCTCATGCCCTATAAATTTCTTCCACATTACCAAAGAAATGTAAGTGTTTCTATCAAATTTGAACTTGATGTTATGGCCAATCTCAATGGGGTCCATTGACTCCCCATTTGTGGGTGTTTTGGTAAACATCATTGATGTTGTCCATGCTAAAATGATTTCAAGACTCAGCCAAATGAACACCCCCATCTTCAATGTGTGTTTCATCAAAATTTTATTGAATGGCTCCACCCATCTACACTGAAAAGTCAAACCTGAAAACTTGATCATTATGGACATTGTATATATATCAATGCATTTGTATCTTAGAAGGGTCAAAAACTATATGAAGCCAACTTTTTATGTTGGATATGGGATGATTCATTTATGATGCCAATATATCCTCCTCCATATTGAATTTCTATATCATCAAATTGCTAGATACAAATCACTAGACTTGGTCTTCTGAAATGGTATGGGCTACTTAGAATTGTCAAACTTGAATAATTGAATTGTACATTCAGATTGATGAACCAACACTTTGAAGCACTAGTTTCATGTTCATAACCTTTGGCCTTTAAAATATGAACTTTGATTTTTATTTGTGGTGCATGGAATATTATGAACCAAAATACACCTAAATGTTCTTGGAGACATCTGAAAGCATCTACACAAATTGATATGAACCATTCAATCTAAATTACAAAGTCTTTGAATCTTAGTACTTTTATCCAAGCCAAGAGCCTTTTGAACATTGAAACCACTAAACTTCCTAGGAAACAGAAATTATCAAACGTATGAACCTCCTTGAACCAATGGAACCATTTTGAAATAGGTTCAATGAGGTTCAAAACCAAGAGGGACTAAGATATAAACCTTAAACAAGAGATGCATGCTATGGTGGGGTAGGAGGAAGATGGTTGTGTAAATGGATAACTAGGCAAGTTGCAAAAAATTAGGGTGTTAGTTGTAAGTAGTTTCATTAATTTGATAAGGGAAAGCAAGATGATCAAAATTGGCATGTCCATCCTTATAATAGATGTTTGTATCTCAGAATAGAAAATTACCTCAAACAACAGTTGAAATATTATTTGATGTATGGAAAATCAAAAGAACATTCACCTATAATATTTTTGAAGGACAAAAATGTAATAAAAATATAATTTGGTGGAAAAAGCCATGAGCTATATGGCTCCACATTGTGGCTATTCCACTGTCCAATAGTGGAAACTCTTCACATTAAATATGAAGATCTTGAAATTAAAAAAGACAACTATCAGAGATCTATATTTGTGTTTTAGTGATATCATATATATAGCCTAATTTTAAGAAAAATAATAGTCTTAAATGTATATGATTAAATAAAATAAACAAGAGTACAAGCTATAGTTGTATAATTCTAGTATTATTGATTATGTTAAACAAAATGTTCAATAAAAAAAGTATTAAGTAAAATAAATGGATCATTGGCTTGATCCTATTATGACTTAATGTGAATGCATCCAATCATTACTTGTATGATATTATGTATGAGATCTTTGCTCAATCACCAAGAGCTAATATAATCTATGAGTATAGATTTCTGCATACTTAGTTTGGTATGAAAAGTTTTGATTGAATACAAGGATAATTTCTCATGTGAATTCAAGACATTAATGCTTAATTTAATTTAGCACAAGTACTATGAAAGTGTGTATGTATGCATGTAAAGTAGTTCACATAGTGAATTGATAAACATATATACATGCAGACATGCATACAATCATCATAATCAGTTATCCTTGAATATTACCAAAGCTATTATATATGAACAAGAGATATATGTTTAGAAGGAAAAAAAGAACATTTCCATAGGTACCTCTTCTCCCCTCAAAGAAAATCACAGAGAAAGGGCAAAAAGATCACAAGGGTATAACACAAAAATGAAATGTAGAGATCACAAGGAACAACAACAAAATCCTAGATCTCCACTAATCTCCACCATTATTTAGAGCTCTCCACCCTCATTCAGAGCTCTCTACCCTCTTTCATGCATAGCTCTCCACAATCAACCAAAACAAATGTGGAATGATTAATGTCATTTTTTTATTTGTTTATAATCCATAATCCACAATCCAAAATCCACAAGATCTCTTTGTATATATACATACAAAGACAAATTGATTTGTGTGTGTAGGGTCAGTGCAAGAAGTTGGGTCTCACTTTTGGCCAAAAAGTGCAAGTGTTTTTCCTGTTTTTGAAATTTTTTGTCAATTGATGTCAAAATTTGAGGTATTTAGAGATTGAATATTAAAAAAACTCCAGAAATAAAATTTTCAATGTTCGGAATCTAGTTTTTGAATATGTAATTTATTTGTGCACCCATATGATAGATTATTTTTTTGGTATGGATCTTTAAAAACCACTTTTGCAAAATGCTTGTTTTAGGAGCATACCATGCTCGTGTACGGACACCATAATTTGACACAAATAAATGAATTTTTGCAAATCCTTTTAAAGGGAGTTACCTAATACACCTAAGATTGATGACAATATTTTTTCTTAATTTTTTATTGAATAATTTTATTATTATTAATTATTAATTGGTTATAAAGGTAAATTTTAAAACCTCTTATGTATGGACCACATAATTTGATCAAAATCTCACTTTTTTCAATTTTTTTTTTTTACAATCAAAAGAATTGTATGTAGATTGATGACATATAAATTAATTTAAGAAAAATTATAAAATAAAAAAGTTATTAAAGTTTTAGTGAATGTCACTTTTTAACGTTTAGGAGATAGTTTTGATTAATAAATAATGGAAAAATAGAAAATAAACTAATAACACTATAAAATTTACATTTTTTGAAATCAGAACAGCAAGACCTATAATGGGTTTTTGTCTCGTCAAAAAATTCAATAGGAATGACTATAAAAAAATTATGACAATATCAGAAATTGTTGATTAAATGCCTTAGAAATAAAAAGGAGTACAAAGGCATAGCTTGGTGGGACCAAGCCTATGCCATGCCTTTCCCCAAGGCAAAACCCTATGCAAAAGTTAGGAGCCATGCCAAATTCCCGCTCATGTCTCACGAATCGGGAACCCGATTTGTAATTAAAAAATCGGGTGCCCAATTTTTTTAAACCGTTATATCAACTTTTTTAAAATCGGGCACCCGATTTTTTAAAAATTGAGTACCCGATTTGTAAACGAGTACCTGAGTTTTAAAAAATCGGGTTCTCAATTTTTAAGAAATCAGGTACCCATTTTTGATGTACCCGTTGGGTCCCAAAAGCTGCCCCACCGACCCAATTTCAATGATTGAAATGATTGAACAATAGTTTCGACTTGGAACACCGAATTTCGTCACGCTTGTTCTATTTTCTTGTCCTCTTATACAATTTGCAGGCTACTGATTCAAATTGAAAATTGGTGCAAGCATGGGATCAAAACAATGAAGAAAGAAGAAAGCAAGAGTTCTGACAGATGAGGAGATTATAGCAAATAAAGAGAATGAAGCACAACGTCAACGAGAGAGAAGATAGAGAATTAGAGACTTGAACAATGTTTCAAAGGAGAAAGACATTGAAGATACCACGATGGATGAAGAAGTCAAAGAAGAGAACCCAATACAAGAAAATTCAGGTGCACATTTTAATTATGCGTTCAATACAGGTGTGTCTCCAAACCCTCAAATTTTCTCTCGTGATGAAATTGGTGATTTTTTAGAAGCAGGTTACGATTTAAAGGATTTAGATTTTCTTCATGAGAAGCAATTGTCAAACGATCATGCACAAAACACTCCAATTGAAATGCTTGCCCCAAAAGAAATGCCAAGAAAATTTGAAAATGATATTCAAATCCCAAATAACAGTGAAAATAGTAAAGTGTCTGAAAATAAACATTGCATGAATGTAGACATAGAAACACCAACTACTAAACAAACATGTCAGGATGATAGTAAAGTGTCTGAACATAATTTTCATATTCGTAATGATGTGTTAGATAATCTTGAGGGATTGGTTTCATGGAGACAAATTAGGACACATGCTAATAGATTGTATAGGCATTTTTTTTATAATAAGAAATTTGGGTTTCAATGTTAGCTAATGTTGCAACTAATTAAAATGTCTAAAATGCGAAAAGTAATGAGAAGGTTGGGAATGTATGCAAAACCCAAGAATAAAAATGAGTCTTTAAAACAATTTGTATCCACTGTTGCTAGTGCCTTTGATGTTATCGAAAAGAGAAGTCAGTCTAAAGATAAGAATGCAACACGATGAGCAATAACAATAGCTTTAGTTAACAAATCAACATTTGACAAAAGATTGATTACCAACATAAGTGGATATCTTAATGTGAATCGTAAGACTTTAGAAAGAGCTGTAAAGAGAAGGGTTAACTTTGAATGTGATCCAACAAATATTTTACGGACTTCTAGTGGTAGACTCCCGAGATGTGATATGAAACTTACTAGTGAAATCAAAAGTTTGATTGAAATTTTTTGGCATGATAATACAAGAGTATCACCTAATTCAAGAGATGTTCTTAAATTGAGGATTGGGTCAAAAATATGTGATCCACATCCTAAACACCTTTTGGACATGACTCAAACTGAATTGTTTAAAAAATTTGTAGATGGTAAGGTATTAAATATTACCATTAGTCAAAGATCTTTTGAAAAGTGTAAACCATGGTATGTAAGGATTAACAAGGAAAGAGTCACATGTTGTTGTAAAACTCATATTCAATTTCATTACCATTATGATGTATTTCAATTTATACGTGGTACCATGCATAGTAAAGAAATGTTGCAAGAATGTGGTATAAAAATACCACCTCAAACTATAAAAGATTTCATATCAGGTTTGTTTTGTAAGCCACCTAATGATCAATACTTTCTTTTCAATGCATGTCTTTCTAGTACATGTGATATGTGCGGCAATCTTTCTTTGTTAGATGAATGTTTGCATGAAAATGCTTTGACTACTTTTGGAAAACAATTAATTGAGGTAAAAAGATTCAAAACTATTGAATATCCATTGAAGGATGGGAAGTTTGGAAGAAGGTGTGATCTAGTTACAGATAAAGTTAGTTGTCATGCATTTATGGATGAGTTTAAGAGTGTGATCATACCAAAATATGTTAAACACTCTCAATATTCTAGATGGCTTGATGGTCAATTTGGATGTGTAAGAATACATTTCCAATTGGTACTATACTTTCAGTTGTTGACTTTGTAGAGAACTACACGCTTGCACTGCAAGAAGAGGTACAACCACAATATTACAATTTTGTGCAAGTAACAATTTATGTTCATATAGTTTATAGGCATGCACCTGATAGTACAGAGGAGGATCAAAAAATATTGAGAGAGTACCATTTTTATTTAAGTGATAATAAACTCCATTCATCTGAGTTTGTCCAATATTGTTTCAAGGTCTTTTATGATAATTTAAAAGAGAGAGAAATTCAAATGACACAACATTGGATATGGTCAGATAATTGTACAAGACAATTCAAGAATGCTAGAATGTTCTATTGGTTGAGTAGGACACATAAGCAAACTAGCATCCAACATGTGTGGAGTTTTTTTGAGGCTGGACATGGTAAAGTAGAACATGATGGTGCTAGTGCATTTGTGAAGAGAGCCCTTAGTAAAGAGCAATTAAAATTTGAGGAAAGAGCTAAATTCAAAAATGCACATGAGATTGTCGAATGCTGTAACAAATATTTATACACGGGATCAAGTCAAAAATCTACAATCAAACATTTCTTCTACCTAGTTGAAGAAAATAATATCCCTTCAAGATATGATTGTGATACAATTAGTGGTTCAGCTAAATGGCATTCATTTAGGAGTTCAGATTCTAACACTTGGACTACATGGATTAGGGAGCTTGCTTGTTTTTGTCAATTTTGTCTTGCAGGTGAATGGGAAGAATGTGAGAATATAGAATGGGTTGAAGATTGGAAACAAAGATCATTAGCACCTACTGACACACATTTTGAAGATGATATAGTAAATGAAGGCCAAAATGTTACTTTTGCATCAGAAGACTATGATTGTATTTTAGACCTCATAGAACCTGGTATGCACAATTTAATTAGATATTTTTGCGATCTCATGCTTCAATTTATATAATTTGCATATGTACACGAGTGATTAAAGTGTTTCTATACTTTATCTTATCTTGTAGGACATGTTTATGCTGTTATTGCACCTAGTGATAATGATGAACAGACTGAGTATTGGCTAGCTAGATGTGTGGAACCTAAGAAAAAAATGACATGTCATCAAGTGGACGATGATGGTTTTGAGTATCCAATCGGGTCTGTTGTTGTAGCTAGCACCTGGCTATGTAGATACCTAACAAGAAGACATGGTTTGCCAGCATTTGAAGACTACCAAACCAAAAAGAAGATTTTACACTATTCTCATTTGGTTGTGGCAAAAAATATCAAATTAGAAAGGTACAAAGGGAGACCCGCCAATAAGGTATTATGGACAATTTCAATGGACAAGCACGAGACAATCATAGATGCATTGCAAAAGAGAGAGGATGCAGATGGTACAGTGGGATGACTACATTTAAATCAAACACATGTAAGTTTTTTTATTATTTTATTATTTTTATATATATGTACTTATATAATTTAATTACATGTATGTTTGTGTTGTCAATACCAATTTAGAGAACGTATATACGTCTTATTCAGGTCTCAATTACAATTTATGCAAATTTAAGTGTTAAAGTGGATAGAACATCAACATCTTGTGCAATTTCACATAGTAAGTACATACAAATTACACATATATATTTACATAGTTCAGATACCTTGAATATTAATTTATGTGTTTATTAACATGTGTGTTTTTGTTTTACATTTTTATTTTACAGGACCTCATTTGAAGAGATGCGTTCAACCAATTTTATGTTTCAAATGAGTTCAATGAACTATAAATATATCATTGACATTGTCTTACATATATTGTGAAATATGTTGTACAAACTAATTCAAAAATGAGAGTTTACTTCTATTTGAAAGTTAAAGGTATGTGCACTTGATAAATTATTATAAATTAATTGTCAATTTAAGTAATGACCTCCTATTTTGTTCTATTACTTTTACATTCAAGCATGTTTAAATTAATGTTTGTTTGAAGTTTCAAATTACTATTGATTGTAATATTAAAAACAAGTGACTTGCACATGATAATTTAAAGATCATTACTCATTGTATTCATTGTATTGATTATATCTTTCATTACCAAACAACACATTAAGATCACTTACATGATGTACATTTTTAGGTATGTTATCCATACATGTGTGTCTTAAGGGGACATGGGAGTCCTAATAAGTCATTATGTCTGTTATACATTATGATAGGTATTCATATGTTTACTACACACATAATAGGTCTTATTAGGTGATAATGAGTCTTACATTACCAAACAACACATTAAGATCACTTATGATACATTGTTAGGTACGTTATCAATACATTTTTTAATCGAGTAGGTCAATTTTATTTGTATGAATTATCTCAATGCATAAATTTGATGTGATATTTATCAAATAATGCTCTATAGATAGTTAAAATTATTGTTCATCTTGCATATATACTTACAGAATGTGTCATATGTTCATGAATAAAATATGTTAGAATAAAGAAAATGGTTTGAATATACTTAAAACATGGTGAAACATAGTAATATATGTACTACATACACAAGCATGATAAGAAATTGTAAAAAAATAGTACATGGTATAACATACATCATAACATGATCTATGAAGTGAAAAAATACATGGTCTAACATACAGTTTTAACTATCCTAACACAAAGTGTACATACATCATAAATTATATATATATATATATATATATATATATATATATATATATATATATATATATATATATATATATATATATATATATATATATATATATATATATATATATATATATATATATATATATATATATATATATATATATATACACATCATAAAAACACAATCTATAGGTGCCAACAAGACCTAATCTATCTGATCAAATGTCCTCTTTGCTCCATGCGAAGAGGACTCAGATGGATCATCATGTGTAATATGAGTCCTCTCGTCATGTCGGACACCTTGTGAGGTAGATGTATCACCCTGTGTAATAGGAGGCATGTCTCATCATGTACTTGCTTAATTGAAATGGGTCTCAAAATCTAGCTTGCAAATAAATTAAATATTCACTACATAATAAAATAAATTATACCACATGAGATGGGTGTCCCTCAGTAACGGGAGGAGGCGCATTGTCAAAACTACCAAATGCAGCAGTGGTGAGGTCCTGTAATTTACAATACATACATTTTTTTAATTTGATTTTAGAGCATAATGAACTATACATTATGTACATAAATCACAATACTGACCTCAAATGACGATGTAGGTACCTCCATCTGGCTAAGTCCTGTGCTCTCAGCAACACTCGTGGTGACGTACTCCTAAAATTATGGATACATAAATGTTTAGTCAAAATTAAATATACATGAATATAATTACAAAGTACATAATTTGTAGACTACATTTTTTATACACTATAAATTAAACATTTATATATAATGTATATATCATACCTGAGTGGTAGCCAATGTCACAGATGTGTCTACAGGTATGCTAGCATGATAATCATAAGATGGAGTCGAAAATAGACTATACCAAGGCCTGTATGGATGAGTATGATATCCATGCTCCTGTTTGTAAAATCAAAACACATAAAATATATATACATGTGAGTCAAAATTGTTCAAATTATAAGTTAATAATAATGTACATACATAAAAATAATACAAATTATTTGTCTTCAGTCAAAAGTTCATACCGCATGTATTTGAGGTTGTGCCTTAGTGGTAACTGGAGTAGGATTTGTACTAACATCAGTATGTGTAGATGCAGAAAATCCCTACAAAATCAAATAAAAAGAACATATGAGCACATGTTATTAAATTCAAATTTGAATGTACATTTTTACAGTGTAATTCAAAGTGCATACCGTATAAGGGACGCCAACATCTGTAGGTCTGGAAAAAAGACTAGACTGCCTCCTAGGAGGAATAGTGTCATCCATCCTCTGTTATTTGAAAAGTACAAATTAATATAGTTAATACAATTACACATATATGTAGAAAGTAAATAATTATGTGCACTTTATATTTATATTGAAATTAAAATTTTACCTGCTGCTCTTGACTCTCTCTAGGCTCTCCCTACTGCATGAGGTCAACAAATGATGACATGTCTATCTCGTCACTACCATCACCACGTGCAATGTATACATCATCATCAAAATCTACACCCTCAACATAATGGCCATCGTGTGCTGCACCAGGATCGCTTTGGGGGCCTGTGCATATGCCTCCACAGCTAGTACAAACATGTCCAAGTGGAGGAGCATGTATTGCCTGCGTCTACTGCTGTACTAAATTGCCCGAAAGGGCACTCAAATGGGTAAAAGCAGATGAAATCGCATGATGATGGTGAGGAGCAAGCACAACATGCACAAGAAGAGGTACAAGGGGCTCAGCTCACCTATGATTTCTCGTTCTGTCACTCAGCTTTGCCCTAGGCCTATCCTGAGGCATCCCTCTACCAACCCCCTAAAATGCTTTCATATCAAAATAGTTGGGTTTCAAACCCAACTCAAACTCAACCCATAAATTCCTAAGTACATGGGCACCTCATGATTAGCATGTGGTGGATGGTCAAATACCATCCACCACCGCTCCCAAAAATGTGTTGCTATGCGTGGATGTGTACACCACCTAATGGAAATGTGAGGCTTCTTCTCACTAATTGGTTCGCCCATCTTAGGGTTTACAAAATAATGTTGAAAATTTCCTTTACCTATATGTAGGTTATAAACCTCTCTATATGATAAGCCATCAGAGTAGAAGGCATGCATGCTTTCCCTCCATGATCTAAATGAATTGATGTCTACATCAAAATGATGAATGGAGTCAACCACGCCTTGCATTCTATCTGCAATACGTAGTAGGTGAGGGGGGGTGCCTCTCATGTTAGATAGCCTCTATATCACTCATGAGGTCATTGAGGTTACACCTCATGGTCTCGCAGAGCTCATCCTCGGTGGGTGGTGGAGGTGTGGGTGGGGGTGGAGGTGGAGGTGGAGGTGGAGGTGGCGGAGGTGGGGGTATGGGAGGGGGAGGGGGTGGCGGTGGGTCCATCAAATATAATCTGCATATATATTTAAACAACATAAAACATAAAACACATCAAAAATACATCACAACATAATACATGTATGACAAAATTACTATTTAATAAAATTTAAATCTAAAATTTATCAACTAGATCTATATAAATGCACATATCTTTATTAAAATTGTATCAATTAAATTATAAATAAAGTTAAACACTTAAGTCAAATTAAACATTAAATACTAAATTTTTAAGTATGAACTCATTATGGATTATACATGTTCATGTCTCAGGATGAAACAAAGTTAAGATTATGACAAGGTTATGGTTTACAATTTTGTTATGTTAACAGTTTTCATGATGGCTAAGCTTAAGATTATTATAATGATTGCAATCCTTTAATGTTAGGGAACTTACCTAGGATTATGGTTTTAGTTACAATTATATTTACCTGTATCGAATATTTATTATGGTCCTAAGACGAGAGTTAAGGTTACAATTATCTAATGAAAGCTTAGAGATAGAATTATGAATTGATTAAAAAATATTAATGATTTTAGTTTGAATCCTAACTATTATCCGCTTAGTTCTACAAAAAGTAGTTGGCTAATAAAAAGTATTCTCTAGAAAGGTGTCAAAAACACTCATGTCATAGAGCACATGCTAACAATTTCTCCATTGTTGATCAGATGATAGAATTATCAGCAGAAGTTTAGATTACATTGCACACAAACAAGATGTTACAAGAAAATTGGGACAAGACAATGGCACTAATTCTAAAGGTATGTTCTGACTTCTTGTCACATTTTGGAATAACCATGTAAAATTCAACTTTGGCATTTACATTAGAAAGGGGGAAAAGATGTAAAGGTGAAAATATAAGAAGTTGCATATAATGTGTAAAGTATATTGAGTATATATGTATGGGGAAGCACCATCATATTATGTACATAAACAGGTATTGAGATAAACATCTCTTACAAAAGCAATTTCAGAAGATCTCAAAAATAGAGTATGGCACCAAGTTGAAAACCTTCTTGCAAACTATAAGTGTAGATCATGTCAGGTAATGAACTAATTTACATGTGAACCCTATCCCTAACAATGTATAATAATCCTAATTCTAATCATAATCCATAATTCATTACCTTATGAAGCTTTGGCTATCCATTTTATTGCCAAAGTAATCCCTTGGCTATCCACGAAATGGTCCTGATAGATTTATATGGAAGACCAAATTGATTTAAATAAAATGAGCAGGAAGAAGAAAAACTTACACCCAATATTCAAGGAGAGAATCTTTTAACATACTTGAATTCTACCAACCAAAGTGAGATAATTAGAGTTCCAGTTGTTGAGTTTTCCAAAGATTTTCTTGTTGATATAAAGACACATTTCATTTATATGTTAGGGTTTACTACAGATGGAATCCCTAGGTACCTAACCACTTAATTATGAAATCTCCATCCAATACCATATTTAATACACAAGGTAGGGGACTCAATATTTAGCCCCAATAAGATAGATGTAGAGACATAAATCTTACTACCAGATACAAAGAAAAAAGGTCCAATTTGATCATTAAATGACTCGTGTTGCACTCTTCTAGCTTAAAAAGAATACAAATATATTATCAAAAAACTATGTACATTAGATACTTATTAATTATTTGGAGAGTATATCCAATAACTTTTAGAGACAACTGGTTATCTCTAAGGAGATAATGTAATGAGTCAATGTTCAACAATAAAAAATAAAGAGGATGCAAGAGGACACCCTTCATAATTGATCTAGAGAGTCCTAAAAATTATGATCTAACCCCATTAATTTCTTTACTAAAACCTTGACACCAATCATAAGAGAGGACACCATTTGACATTTAATATTGGATGGAGGGCTTGCAACATCATCATAGTGAAACTCCATTCCACCTTTTTGTAGACATTTTCATAATCAATTACTTGAGCATGCCTACACTCTATCCTAAAAATGTTTCTCAATCCAAAGTCTTC